>VICI01000190.1:0-51991 GCA_019593645.1 Akabosia matsudoensis
GTTGATTAGAGGAAAGCGCAATAAAAATTTACTTTGCAGACATAGAGGGGCTTCACAATTTAAATTAACTTTGTGTCCATCTACCTCAGCGCCGGGATGCCTGTTTTTGAGGCTGTGGTTTTGGTGTGATACCGCTTCGGGGTGCAAACAACAAACTGTCGTCCCTTTCCATGAGAGCATGATGCCCTGTTAGGTACCCGAGTTGTATGAATCTGGATCTCTTTTCTCTGCCAATCAAGAAATCATGGTTAAGGGCGTCTTAAGAAAATTAAAAGCTGTTAAGCCACAGCTATAATGACGAAGCTGAAAGCAAACGAAAAAGCTTAGCTAAAAAGCCAAGGAAAAAAGCTTACCGAGGAAAAAAGCTTATCAACTGGATGGACATCCACGTGATAAAACTTGAGACGTTTTAGTGCTCGCATTGGTCGAGTGTGATTGCAGACCCTTCTATTATAATAAAATACGGACCCTTTCAGCATGAGACCCTTTTTTGCAGTTGGTCCGTTAAAATCTACGCGTACAAACATATTCGCATATTTTTTAGTGCATGAAAGTCTTCCTTTTGAGGTGTTTTCAGGATAAGATAGACCACGATAAGGCCTGTCCTACTTATCCAGATTCCAGATGAGGGAGCGATTGCAAACTAACAAGATACTCCTCTGATAGCAGATCCTCCCGGATTCGAAGCATTAAAATAAACGTCATTTATAACACACGTTGCTGCAGGGGAAAGGGGAGCATCATAGCTGACCAGTGGAGTGTTGGAGCAAGTGAAAAAGAATGTCGTCTGTCGAATCTGTAAAGCATTTATCAAATGGTATGGGCATATCTGTCAGAAAAGGGTCAGTGAGAGGGGTTGCGACGCGGAAACTATGACAACGACTACTCCATTCGCCTTCGCTACTTCGAACGATTGGATCTGGAGTTTCTGGAGGTTGCGAAGACGAGGCTTGAGGAAGGAGAAAGTAACCAAGGTTACAAACATGCCATTAATATGATACGGTCGACATTGACAATTAAACACAGCACGTACAAACCATTCAAGTTATTGGTTAAAAAGCAACATTTACTTCCGAGTCGACATTGTGTGTATTCCTTACAATCAAAAGTTGGAGAAGTAGGAACTGATTAATAACAACTCTTGGTAGTATTAAATGTGTCAAATGAATGGTATACAGTAAAATAATCCTATTAAAATGTGCACATTGATTTCTGTTTTGATTTCATTAGAGTTGAGCCAAACATTCGTAGAGATCCATAGCCACATCAGGGTTTTCCTCGAAGAGATTCCGGTAAGATGACAAAGCTTTGAATTCCTCATGTCTCCTGCCAATACAATTGCAAATTAATTTTCCTCAGGCTGACACGACAACATCCGAATGATTTTGCCAAATGTACTCATTATTTCTCAACTTACGCTTTAAGTACGCACGCAGCTTTCGTTTTCATCTGAAGACCCTCTTCACCTATGGCTCTCGCAAAGAGGAAGAGTCGTAGGGCAACATCAACAGAGTACCAATCGTGGGGTTTCTGGAGAAAAACTTTCTCCATGATCTTCTCCAGTTTCTGAATATCGTACTTGTGAGCCGCCTCGAAGAGTTCACAGCAAACCTCTGCATTTTCGATGGGACCTTCCAACTTGCCAAGGTAGAGGTACTCGCGAAGGACTCGGACACCTTCCTCTGTCATATCCGGCATTTCGACGACTCCACTTCGGGCTTCAGCCATGCCAGACTGAAACATTGCGTTAAAAACTGAGCTCTGAGCAGTCATGAAACACCGGTGGAATTTCACCTCCTTTTTGTTCGCGGCGATGACTACGACGTCACAGCACAGCTCTTCGGTGAGCATTCGTCGGTTGAACGCGAGGTCGTCACTTTGTGATGAATCCGGAATTTCATATGTGAATTTTGCCGAACAAGTTACAGCCCAGCGGTCTACGCCTGGACCAAATGGACCAGTACGATAGCCCCCAAGTGTATCTTGGGTCCAGAGTGTGGGCTCCCAATCCCTGCCAGTACCGTCAGTAGAAAAGTTGAAGATGTGCTTGGAGTGCCACGGAACACGGATGGCAACATTGAAAACATCTTGAATTCAAAATTAAGGAACAAAAGAATAATTAGATTATGTAACGTAGCACTTCAATTCAATTAATTAGACTCACTGTTCGGATCCGCTAGTACAACACCCTGGGCTGTCTCACACATCTTCCAAAGAGACTGAATCGCCACGCTTATCTTTATGTCGCCACTTGAGGTCAACATGTCTTGGTTCAAGACACGAGCGTCCACGTAACCTCCATTCCATTCCCGTTCTGAACTAATCGGGAAGCCAATGATTAGTCCGATCATAATGCGGGACCCAACGGTTGACATGGGCAAGGACAAACCGGCGGATGTCAGCACGCCAAGGAATTCAGCAGTCACGGGGACTTCAAAGATGCCAGTCCTGCAATTTGCCCGGACCGTTCCATCTCCTGGCAGGGTCACATCTCGCACAGTCATTTCGTGGCTTAGCCTCATCGATAAGTCGTCAAACAAAGTAAATGCCATATTTTCCTCTGTTTTGACGTAGATTCTACTTTTCAATCAGAAAAAAATCAACAAATCGGTTCGGAAATCAGACACACAAAATCCTCTGATAGTTTACAACTAACTTGACAGAGACGGAAGAATCCTTCAATCAATCAGTAAAATAAAACCAAATTTCAGCTGACGGGCGAAGAGGAGTAGAAAGTGACACGACAATCTGAAGAGAACACGGCACGGCGCTCAACTGACCTGGCAAGAAGTTTTGTTTGCTTGGCTTTTTTTACAACGGTGACGGTGGAGTGTTTGAAAAATAAAAGCTGATAACCCACAGCTTTAATGACGAAGCTGAAAGCAAACTAGCAAAGAAAAGGATGAGAAAAATCAGCGACTAAGAGAAAGAAACGGAGAAATATTGTATTAAAAGGCCCTAGTTAAGACGAGCTTTGTAATGATGAAAAATAGGTCCACCCACGCATTAAAGTCATAAAGCTAGGAGCAAGCACACAACAGCTTAGACCGTACGATGACGTTCCGTATTTTTTTTCTTTTACGGGGCATCACGAGCTTCATGAAGTGAATGTATTAGAATAAAAAATGGGAACGGTGCTTTACTCATCTCTTGTTGTTTGTTAACATTAATTTCTAACCGTTGGCATGGACAAACTAGCCGGGCGCAAGTCCAAAAGGGAGTTAGTCTTGGAAATGGCGGACGCAGAGACCCAAAAAGCAGGTTTATAAATTACCCGGTGATTGTGTAATTCCACGTGCGATTTTGAGTAAGTGAGGAATTTTTTAATTGTTCTTATCGTAAAAATCTCGACAGGATAGATTGTGTCAGAAGTAACATCTCGGAAAGTAGAACTTTGGGAGCCCTTGAAGAAACTTTAAGTCTATAATATCTCGGTACGGCGTATATGTCATCGGGTCAGGTTTTTAGGTCCCGTAAACAAAAAGACTGAAGCTTTACTCAATTGTGGCTTGATTATTGTTCCAAATTTTCTGTTACGTTTTAATTCATATTTCACATTCTCAACTATAATCTCTAAGCTTTTTCGTTTGCCCATGCAATTCCTGAGTATTGCATGCAATATTTTTTTTCCAGCTTGATATTCCTATTCTGTTTTTTTTTCGTAATTAAGTTGTTAGTTGATACCGTGAGATTTATTGCTGTAGAATAAATATGAATATAATAAACTGATTTCAGCTTGTCTTCACAAAAAGAAAACAAATTACTCATGCATTCTTCATCCTAATTGTGAACATGAAACATAGAAAATTATACGCATAATCCTGAACATTGTGTACTCTTTCCGGATTCTTGTCATATGCCCGGAATCGTCTACCAGGGATGTTCGCTATCATTAGATAAGCCGATAACACTGGCAGATCAATTGTATCTTTCGTCGGCCACCTGCACGCTCAAAAGTACTGCTTGACATAATAATGATTCAGGAAAAATATCCGGATACCGTGTATACCTACGCATATGCATATTTATTGTAGCATGCAAAATTAGTAGGAAATTTACTAATACTTGTGACATTTAATTCACAGAAACACCCTCTTTGGAAAAACCTTGCATGGAAAGGTCAGATTCCTTTGGTCTCCTATACGATTAAGGACGAGTGGCACTTGGATTACTTTCCACTGAATGCGGGCAACTGCGACATGGCATCAAACAAGAGAATACAAGATCCGCCTCATTATGTCTTTTCAGAAGAACACTATATCTAACCAAGGATATGTGATATACATATACCTCAAAATCCTATCATGGAATAAAGGCAGCTCAAAATTCATTCTAATTGCCTTTAATCTATGAAAACTTGTGAGTATGAATATGTTTTCTGTAGTAACAGAAACATCAAACGTTATCTTCCTAGATAGCTAAATCTGGAGACATGGCATGTCCCTGTTACCCTGCCCACCATGTCCCTGTCTTATTAGCCAGTGGAATATGACATCACTTACTCAAGCAGCTAATCAATTACCACGTTGTTGTTGTGTAGAAAAGCCTTCAAAGTATTACACATATTGGCAGAGGTAGTACTTCAACAAATTTGGATTTTCCCAAATCCTTATAAAAAGCGAGACAAAAATTTTTATGTCGTGCGATGCGATTGATTTTAATTACGAGTGCAATGAATTTTCCATTGTACGCTTTCAATTTTTATTACAACCTAGAATAAATCTCAATCAAACAGAATCAACTTACACGATTCCAAATATTTGCAAATGTAATGTACATAAACATGATTGCCTACTCAATCTATTAAACACTACATTCGATATTGCCAGCTAATCAATTCTTGTCCTGTCAATGATGATGTGTTCAATGTCACTCTGATGAGATTAAAACAATATTCACATTCTTCCCATCGAAACTGTGGCCAGAGAACATGGACTTTGACAATGAGCTATAACTTGCACATGATTGTTTTACATGACATTTTTCCCATCCATTTTGTACAGATAAACCCGAATCAGCAAGGATTCATGAAAGGGCGAGACAATTCCTCAACTACCCCCATTTCTCATCTCACTATAATAACATCAAGGGAACCTTTTCAAAGTGGGGCTTAGTCGTTCCATGATTGCTTCCCAGTGAGAAAGTATTTTTTTGTAAATTATTTTTCGTCGAATCCCTGATTTCCATGTGGAATCCATTTTTCCATTATGAGGACAACGAATTTTTGAGTAAATGTATTTAAGTCTAGAAACTATTAAATTTGATAAAGGTTACAAATACGACATTTGAGTCCAGTGAAATCATGGAGCTCACAAGAAGATCTGTCTCTTTTCCCTACCTCAAAGTTTTCCTAGTTGTCTGCCTTTCCCTTCGGACGGAGGGAAGTGTAATTCGTGAATATGATGATGGTTACCTGTCAAGAAACGAAAGCAGTCAGAGTGTGCATGCGCCAAAATTACTAAGTTTCCTCCACGAGAGCAGTATGTGGGGGGAGTCTATCGATTCGCAAGTTGAAATGGATATCCTCGAAAGTGTTGTTATTCCCTCGTATCTAAAAGGCTTTGTCGATCTAATAAAAAAGAGTGATGTTTTGGCGGATGAGGTCGTAGAATACGTCGTGAGTCAAGGTTGCAAAGACCACATCAGGGAATGGTTTCTCATAATTGGATCCTCTCCAAAAGACGTGACCAAAGACTGGGCACTTCAGAGTAAGATCGGTTTCAACTATAAAAAAGAAGTGGATGGATACAGTCAAGATATTTTTTTAAATGAACTAAAAGAGACAAAAATATTCGTCTTTTAGTGTTTGATGCCTGGGGGAAAATGCCAGAGGGAGTTCTTAATGGCCATGTCAACTCATTTGGCGACTTTTCAGAGTGCATTAACATCAAGGTTGATTCACTTCAAAAGCTTACAACTGCTCCAGTGCAGGAGTTTGAAGGAAGGTATTGCACAGTCTACATGGCGGATTACAATACATCCATGGATGGCACGCCCAATAAAGTACCTCGAGAGTCGAAAAGCTCTGTACTAGATTCCTTTGGCAAAGGCAAAGATAAAAATGTCGGGACAAAAGGAGCAGTATCCTTGGATGAACTATTGAGGGTTAGTTGAAACGACTAAAATGTCTGTGCTCAAATTCATCACAACTTTATATAATATATTATCTTCATGTATCTACGCTAGAAAATGTTTGTGGAACGCATGGGCGTCACTATAACACCCTCGATTGGAGCATGCTTTCCAAACTCATGTGACAGAAATGATATTCAACAAATTCTGGTGAATGCGTTGGAGAAAACCTATGAGGATCTCAGAAAAAAGGATAAGCTTAATGTACCAAATTCAAAGCTTCCGTGGCCCCACACCTTGGCTTGCTATGAAGAGAAAAAGCCAGATTTTGATGCTGCAGACATCAGCGTCATGTAAGAGACCGTTGTGAAATCGTTATCAAGCTGTTTTCGCAACCTTGATGATTAGCTCATAGTCCTGATTTACATTATTGTTCCAGCGCATTGCTGGCAACCATAACGGCCCTTTGCGTGGGTGCAGGAGTGGTTGATTACTGGCTAAATCATGGGGTGGCGAAACCACCCAAACGTGGAGCCTTGTACAACTACTTCATGGCCTTCTCAGTTTACACTAATACAAGGAAATGGATGAACACTCGAAAAAGTGGGGAAGATTTAGGATGCCTGCATGGGATCCGTTTTTTCAGTACTTCATGGGTGGTCCTCGCACACACCTACTACTCCATAACGTTTTTACCCCAATGGAATATGATTGACGTCAAAACGGTAAACCATCATCATTCTCATGTCGACCTATTTGTTTTATTAGAGTGGAATGCATTTTACATATAATATTTTCTGGTGATACCCTCAAGGTTTATGAGGACTGGACAGTTCTTACCGTAATTAATTCAACTGTTGCTGTGGACACATTCTTTGTTTTGAGTGGAATGTTAGTTGCATACAACATCTTCAAGGTTCTAGACAAGTCGAAAGGAAAGCTGAATATTTTCATGCTCTATCTCCATCGATACTTGAGGTAAGGGAGGTGTGAAATGCGCGTCAAGTCGAGCAAATTTATATTTATTTTCCTTCAAATTTGTGAACAAAAATTTACAGACTTACTCCAACATATGCAATTCTCATTGGTATTATGGCGACAATTGTTCCTTATCTTGGAAACGGTCCTTATTGGGCGGTAATGAGCCGTTGGGGAAATATCTGTGAAAATAACTGGTGGACAAATATGCTCTATGTAAACAACTTTGTAAATACGAGTTGGCTGGTATGAGTTTTTTAAATGTCGAATACTATTTACATCAAATTTTTGCTATTGTTAAGCATTTCATACAAATCAAGGTGATTTTTTTTTTCATTAGTGCCAAGGCGAGGCTTGGTATTTGGCAAACGACATGCAATTCTATGTGCTTTCTCCGTTCATTTTGTATCCCATTTGGCGTTGGGAAATGTGTGGACTCATTCTACTAGCGATATATACAATTCTGTCGATTATTTGTCCAGCGTATTTAGTTCATTATTATGACGCGACACCTACAACACTTCCTACAAGAAGGTATGCTTCCTGCAAACGAAAACGAAAATGTTGCCAATGATGTACAAACGGATGATTTTATCATTAGAGTTTCTTTTAAATCCTCAGTGCGACAACAAAGTGGTTCACACACATTTACATCCGGCCTTACGCTCGGATTCAGACATTCCTTGTTGGAATTTGGTTGGGGTGGATTCTCCACAAAACGCGAGGGAAAAAAGTCAACTTGCCCAAGATCGTTGTTGTGCTTGGCTGGGCTGCGTCCACAGCCATCGCCCCAACAGTTTTGTACTCGATTCAAGACTGGTTTGACCCAAAAGTGGAAATACCAAAATTTGCAGGACTCGCATACGCCGGCCTAAGTCGAGTCGGGTGGGGCTTGATGGTTTCCTGGGTGATTTTTGCGTGCATCAAAGGCTACGGAGGATTGGTCAATAGTTTCCTCTCTTGGAGCCCGTTCATGCCTTTGGGACGGCTTTGCTATTGCGTCTATTTGGTCTCACTCCACTTACAAATGATCCTTCACATCCGGTTCACACAGCCGATGCGATATGACAGCTACACCCAGATGAACTATTTTTTTGCACACATGCTCATGTCTTTCATCGTCGGTTTTTTCTGTACAATTTTATTTGAGTCCCCATTTATGATTCTTCAGAAGTTAATGTTTGAAGGTATGCTGAATCGTGATACAAATGTCAAAAAGATGTTGAAATAACAAGATGTATATTTTTTTTGCGGATTTGTGTAGGTGTCGGCGGTGGTCCGAGACCTGGACAAGATACGCGAAATATGAAGCGACCTTCGAAACGCTACGGTATATTTTATAATGACGAGAAGACAATAATCGAAGGCTTTCCCGTCGACAGTCTAAGTGAAAAGAAGCGCATGGATTGACAATACAAGAATATTTTGTAGATTCCCACTAGTAGAGGAAATATTGATGATATTGAATTTCATAAAATACAAATGCATTGTTTTGAATACATATTTTTACTCAACCAACAAACAAAGTTGTTCTCATATTGTTTTTAACTAGCCATCTTAAAAATTAGTACATATTTGCATGGACAACAAAAAGTTGTTTGCATGAGCCGCACTGCATGATGCACACACTCGTCATAGTTTTTTGTAGAGTTGAAGAGATTTTCATTCAAAAGAAACCGTGCTGGTTACAGCATCTTCCTCGCTACTAGATGAGTCATCCTCCAAGTCGTCTGAAATCTCTTTGCAACTATCACTATCCTCCATGCTGCATGCAGACTTATTCGATTCAATGCGAGATGGTAGCAGAATGTAGGTATGGTCATACTGATACCAAGGATTATCTTCCTCGGCATCCTGCACGTAATAATTATTCTGAAAAGTCTCTTCGTCACTTGAATCAGTTGAGCAGACGGATTCCAGTTCTGAATCTAAGGTTGAAGAATCAGCGAGTACGTTCTGACAATCCTCGGAATATTCGGAGTCTGGGATGGGATTGTATGAAAAGGACGAATAATCGGGAGGAATCCACCATGAATTAGGTGTGGGATCAAATTTTTGCGAAAGCCGATAGAATGCAGTCGTATGGATAAATTGGCGAAACTCTAGCACAGCTTCCGCCTCAGTCAAAAGGAAATTCATTGATTTGACGTCAATTCTGCCGGCGGCTTGATCCTCGTCAGGGAACTCCCAACAGTCTGCGGGAACATATTCCAAGTAGGAATCAACAAACTTTTGTTGAAGCTCGTTTACTCTGGCGTCCAGGCTCTCTTTGTGTGAGTGTTGGCTCACACTGTCCAGGCTCTTCTGAAGGGACTGGACATGAAACATTGCCAAGTCTACTACTGCTCGGCATGTCGAGCAAATCGCAAACCAATCTGATGGACACTGCACAAGTAGCATCATCTTGTCAGTGGCCGGATGGTCCAAACGGTGCTCGAAAACGTGAATGAGCAGAAAGAGCCTTTGTAACTGGGGCAAGATGCATTTAGGTGGCTGCTCAGACTGGTTGTCCAAATTTCGTAAAGCATCAACAATTTGGTATTTTGTCTCTCGTTCTGCCTGATTAGAGTCATCGTCAGTGGAAGTATCTGGGTAGACGATGGATTCATTTGTGTCCACGTTAGGGAGAGGGGTTATGTACTTGAGGCGAGATGCAAGCTTATGACTTAGATGGACGGAGCTTTCAGAAATGGGATCCACGTGAAAGCACACGATGCACTGGTCAATTGCAGACACTTCGCAATCCATCATTACGTTTGTTGACCCTAGGGTTGAGATCTAGATTTCGACAGATATTCTAATTATTACGAAACTGATCTAATAAGAAACAATAATAAAATTCAAGTTACTCAGATCAGTTTTTCTCAGTTCAATCAAGACCTTTTGATGCTCAAGCGTGTCAAGAAAAATTGAAAATGTTATTGGGAAATTGAGTTTGCCGATGGGTAGGTAGCGAGCCTCTCATGCATATATGTTTTACTTAAGATGTACGATGTTGTAATTTTTATAATAGCATGTTTATAGTTAGCGAAATACAAAGTGTGACTTGACTACTTCGTGGACTTTATACAATGGTCCATTAAAAAAGATAATTATTATTATTTTTTACTTTTACTGTAACAACCTACTTTGTGTGCTATCTGAGAATACTTGAATTAGTTAGTAGCATTTGTTAGTTACCTATAGATTTTCTGCAGAAAACTAACCGCAAACTCTTTGGCATCAGTTCCACCGAACCTTTTAGGCTTTCTCTATACAAACTGTTACACCATCCACATCTTTTGAGCTACCTTCCATGTACATAATACACGCTCCATCATTTCGGTCTCGTACCTACCATTTTGCTGTTTTGTAAACGATGTTCGATGTATTAGAAAAGCAACGTACTTTAAACCTTTATATGTTTTACAGTAATTTCATGTATTCTATCCTCCCTGGAAAGGCGAGCTACTTTGTTTTAGATGGGTAAATGCAGTAACCAGTCATAAAAAACTATTATGCAGCTGTTGTTAACCTATGACAGAGAAGATGCAATAAAAATGCTATAAAACATGGCGTGACGATAATTTTTCACACTTTGATTCATTTCCTGAGCGAATTATATTGAGTAAGACTTGCTGTAATGTGACATTGGTCTTGGTCATGGTGTACGAACGTAAAGAGAAATGTGCGATTGGCGATATTGATAAAATGACGGAGAGGCTCCTTGCGTTATCTAGACGATTATAAAAGTGTATTATTTTCCGCTTGTCAATATTATCTACTAGATAATGTCACTGTACCTTACAGACAGTGCGATGTAATCAAATTACATTTGTTACCAACTCTACGGCATGCTCATTTTGTAAATCTTTCTTGTTCGAAACGGGCAAGCTCGCAAAATGTAATCAAATTTAAATGTATTCAATGAGACCTGACGCTTGTCACTAATATCAGTAAACAGCTTAGAAACTCCAGAGTTTCCGTGAATTCCAGACTTTGAGCGTATGAGTATGTAGCATGTGTTATTTTTGTACAATGCTCTCGATTGATAATGAACATGGTTTGACAATGCCAGGCACCAACTTAACCGGCCATTTGGGCAATTCGGTGCCTTGTAGGAGTCAGCACAATAGTGCGCTCACCAGTTGACGACAGGTGGTGGTAATAAACGTATGAGTTTTTGATTCAGCCGGTTAAAAATGGTTTCAGTAAAGACATCTATTGTAGGGTTCGTTCACTCAGCCACATTTTTAATCGTAGTAGGACTTGTGAATGATGTAAATCCATTATTTGAGGGGTCGACTGGAAATTTGCTCCTTAATAAGCTTGTACATGACCCTGGAAAAGTGTATCTAGAGCGAGCATGGATTGCCAAATCCTTCGTTCCTAGTTATCTTTGGGATTTCATACGGAATTTTAAAGAAGAGAGTGCGAACGACATCCAGAAACTGCTTCGTGGAGTTGAAAACAAAAAATGTATCGACGACATGACCATTTGGGTTAAGATACTAACGGATGGCCTTGAAGGAAATGGGGGTGTAAATCTCGCCAGCGAGGAGAATAAATGGGTCGTACAAAGTAATCTACAGAGACGTTAAGAATGTGCTGCGTATGCACGATTAAGGAAATACTGCGTAAAGGACGTTGTTTTCAATACTAAAAATATAACTGTCTATTTTTACGTAACATGGCCAGCCATCGAAAAAAATTACCTGTAAAGACGTTTTGCGTAAGAGAGCACTTACATGAACATGAGCTATCCAATGGAACAATTTGTTTTAGTTATTGGGTAAGGAATTAGTTGTGTAACAGTTCCGCTTACCTCTTCCCTGAAAAATCAGTAGCCTATTTTAAGGATTAAATTTCGCTACAAAACGACAATATAAGAATCTCTTCTTTGGAAAAGAGAATTTTTTTCAAAAATTAAGCGTGCTATCGTGCCGTTATGAAATCGAATCCTGGAAAACGGTTTCAAATGCCCATGTATGTAAATGCCATGTATTTCTTTCTAAGCTTTTAAAAAATTCTTTCACTACTCGTACCAGTCTCAATTTCCTTAATATTGCATAAAGGACACAGTCTTATTGCCAGTGTACGTTGATCCGTATATTTTCATGTTGACAGCCTGATTTGTGTAGTTTAAATTTGACTAATTATGTTGTACACTTGCTTAGTGATTGACGCTTGGGGGAAGATTCCTGAGGGAATTTTATCTGGTCATGTTTCTGCTCATGGCGACTTTGACCAATGCGTTCAGTTGACGGCGACACCAACTCGGTCCTTTGACGGCTTGTATTGTTCCGTTTATGCTGTTGACTTTGAATCTTCAAAAAATATGACCCCAGACCCCGGCGAGTGTCAAGTTGGTGATCGACTTGTGTCAACGAAGGATTACGCAACTCAAGAGGCTTTGTCTTTAGAGGAATTTTTCGTATGAAGCCAACACTATTCTATATTGACGAGGGTATTCATATTGACGGAAATTTTTTGAAGAGGGACAATGTCATTGTTTGTTTGAATTGGTTAGAAAATTCTTACTTTCCAAACAAAGAGCTGGTTGCCATTACTCCCATCGATTGGCATATGCATGCCCAACTCGTGCTCCCTTGAAGACGTCCAGCAGATTTTTTACAATGGAGTTTACGAAGCAACCAAGTCTTGCTCGGGATTTCCATGGCCAGCGACAATCAATTGTGTGGACAGACACAAGCCCAGTTTCGACGCTGCTGCGGGTGGGGTGATGTAAGAAAATTGTCGCACGTTTTAGAATAAGTTTAGTTTTGAAGAAGTAAAATTTTTTGGGGCTATCTTCCTTATCAAGCATACTACTGGGATTTCTCGTCGCGCTCGGGATTGTGGCAGGGAGCCTGGACTACTTTTACGACAACTATATTGCCGGACCACGCCCTAATTCTACTCCTTACAAGTACCTAATGGCATTCTCGATATACTCAAACACAAAGAAGCTGTTGAGTACCCGGAAAAGTGCAGAGGATTTAGGGTGCATTCATGGAATTCGATTTTTGAGTACTGCTTGGGTGGTCTTGGCTCATACCTACTTTGCATTTATTGGAGGGCCTTTGTGGAACACGATTGACATGAAAAATGTAAGCGCTCGTGTTTTTCAGCTGAAGATATAAAATTCAAATCAATCAAAAGGTGACCTCGCATAGATTTATCAAGATTGGACGTCTCTGGCTGTTATAAATGGAACTTTCTCTGTGGACACATTCTTCACCATGAGTGGCTTTCTGGCCGCATACGGTCTGTTGAAAACCATGGAGAAAACCAAAGGAAAGATTAATCTGATCATGTTTTATGTCCATAGATACATCAGGTAATGGCGCTGTGTATTTCTCCCGCATTAAATTTGGCTATGGCTTATTTTTTAAACTTTGGCCAAACTTAACATTTTAGGCTGACTCCGGTTTACATAATTCTTGTTGGGATTAGTGCGACGTTAATGAACTACGTCGGGAACGGTCCAAGCTGGTTTGCAGTCAAAACAGCCGAAGATGCATGTCGGAAGAACTGGTGGACGAATATCCTCTATATCAACAATTTGGTGAACACTGACGAAATGGTAAGCCCAGCTCAAAATTATAATTGAGCTCGAGCCCGATCCGATTTTCAATTTTAAATATTACAGTGCAATGGAGAGTCATGGTATCTTGCTAATGACATGCAATTCTACATCCTGACGCCGTTTATTGTGTATCCTATATGGAGGTGGGAAACCATGGGACTCCTACTCCTCACAATCTACAGTATAATGTCATGCATTGCCCAAGTCTTGGTAGTACGTTACGCTCCTGCTCCACCTGCAATGGCTGTAACTGGACAGTTAGTAACCGTAATCACTAATCTAATCACCATGAAAAATAAAAAAATTGAAATCAATGTTAGCAAATTTGTTCTGAATTTTTGTCGTGGCCAGGTCAGCGGGAATGGACGTGACAGAGATATACTATAGACCTTGGTCTCGTATCGCCCCATACTTAGTTGGAGTCTGGCTTGGCTGGGTAATGTACAAAACGAAAGGGAAGAAGCCTCGATTGCCTGTTTGCTTGGTGGCCGGATTGTGGATCTGTTGTACTGGTTTGGCGTTAACTTTGATTTTCGGAATATACCCATGGTTTGACATCAACAACGAAATCCCTCGTGTCACTGGATACTTATATGCTGGACTGAGCCGCTTCTCATGGGGTGTCGTTGTTTCTTGGATTATATTCGCATGTGTAAACGGCTACGGAGGATTCATGAACATATTTCTCAGTTGGAAAGGATTCATGCCTTTGGGTCGCCTCAGCTTTTGCATCTACCTCACTTCCGTCCATCTTCAGGTCATATTTCATAACAGACTTACGGTTCCACTCAAGTGGGACAAGTACATAGTTATCCACATTTACTTTGCCCACATGGTCATGACCTGTATGACTGCCTTTCTTTGTACAATTCTCTTTGAATCCCCCTTCATCATTATTCAGAAACTTATTTTTGAAGGTAGGACCGACAAGGCAACAGTTGTCGCCATTGAATCTGGAAAGCCAACTGACTTGCCTCCTAATATAGTAGTATCAGGTTGTAAAAATAATAATCCTAATAATGCTATTAACAATAACATCGACGACAAATCAAAGTAGTTGAGTACAAGCGAAAACTCCCGAATATTGTATTTTTGCCGTTATTGGGTTTTTTTATTTTCAGCCATTGTTCCATACAAACAAATTTTTTACGAAATAATAATAATAACTAACCTATTATATTAAAAATAATAATATGTAGTGATCTACGACCGCTTTTAGCTCAAACCAACTTTTTGAGTGTCTCGTAGATTACATTCGTCATTTTGGTGAGGGTGCCACATTCTTCCAAATCAAGGTAGCTCCCTCCACCAGTGCCAGCTTCAATTTCTGAGTTAATTTTATTAGCAAACTCAATTGACATCAAAGAGTCCATACCCATTTCAGAGAAATGTTGATCTTCATCAACGATTTCCTCGGGTTTCGTACCAAGTGTTTCGCAGAGTACTCGTACAACAAATTCTTTCACCAAAAGCCGCCTGTCTGCCTCAGCCTCCAGCATTTGGTACTGTTCAATCAACACAACTTTCTGCGCACTTTCACTCTTTTCCTTCAATGACTTGTTTGTCATATCTCTGCCAAAAAATGAGGTCTCGTCCAGATTCATTGTACTGAGGAACGTGTCCTGGAAATATGGAGTCATGCGAAGCAAGCCATGAAAGTCAAACAGACCAGTGAGGACACAGGGAGGATTCTTGTCTCTCATTAAACTTTCAAGAGTTGCCAGCCCTTCTACCGCTGTAAATGGATGAAGCCAGTCGACTGACAAGTCTCTAGCGAATCCCATGTTCCACTGGCCCCAGTTGATGGTCAGGGATGGGAGACCCATGGCAACTCTCATTTCCGACAGGCAGTCGAGGTAACAGTTCGCTGCGACGTAGTTTGATTGACCGATATTTCCGAATGATGAGGCGGCTGAGGAGTATAAAATAAAATGTTCCAAGGGCCGGGACTTTGTTACCTGATGCAGATTCCAAGCTCCTTTTACTTTCGGATGAAGTACTCTCGCGTACTCGTCCCAGTTTGCGTGCTGGCTAAGCAGCTTGTCAGACAACACACCAGCACAATGCTGAACACCACGAATTGGTGGCACATTGTCTCCATTTTCGAACAATGCCGTGCATTCGTGGAAATTAGTTATGTCAACTTGTTTACAAACAACAATTGCGTTGCAGTTTTTCTCCAGCTTGCGGATGTTCGCTTTCACATCCTCCGACGGGGGTGATCTTCCAACAAGTATAATGTACTTGGCGCCCTTCGTGACCATCCATTCAGCGACGGACATGCCAATTGCCCCCATTCCACCGGTAATTAAATAACTACTTCGGTCATTAAACAATTGCCCCTTGACACGAATGGTTCTATCATTGTCCTCCTCCAAATCGGGCATTGTGATAATTACTTTACCTATTTGTTTCGCCTTTTGTAAAAATGTGAGCGCCTCTCTGACTTGGTTTGCATTGAAGCAAATGTATGGCAAGGGTTTCATACTTCCAATCGCCAGCAGATCTATTAACTTGTCCATGATTCTGACTAGGAGGGATTTTTCTATTTCCGTTGCGTCCACAATTGTATAGTTTACGCGTGCTCGTCTCTCAGCGACCTCTTGTAGCGACCAAACATCGAGTTTGCTTATTTCAACAAAGTGGCCGCCATCTTTGCATACCTCCAAGCTAGCTTCCTTGAATCCAGGGCCTGTCAAACAATTAAGAACCATGTCGACTCCGAGTCCTTTGGTTACCTCTTGTATCTGCTGCCCAAAGTCGGTATTCCTTGAATTGAAAACATGTTCCACCCCAAGACTTCTCAAAAACCTGCGCTTTCTCTCGGTTCCCGCTGTACCAATAATATTAACACCAAGAAGTTTGGCTATTTGAATGGCCATTAGGCCAACGCCACCAGACGCCGCATGAATGAGAGCAGTTTGTCCTCTGGACAACTTGGCCACCTCTGTCATGCAATACCATGCTGTTACCCAAACCGCGGGTAAAGTTGAGCCCTCCTGATGGGTGAGCTTATCCGGCAGTGGCATCATGGAATCTTGATAGGTGACCACATGGCTTTTCATGGCTCCTTTGTCCCAACCGCATCCAAAAACTGGCTGGCCAACTTTAAACTTATCCGCATTGCATCCAACTGCAGTGACCACTCCAGAGAAATCCAGGCCAATACTTGTCAAGTGCTCAAAGTCTGCACTTGGCTTCATTATGGCCAGTACATCCTTGAAATTCAGGGACACACTTTTTACTTGAACCAAAATTTCATCCGATTTAAGCTGCTGAGGTATGTCCATTCTGGTAAATTTCACGTCGGAGATGACCTTCGACACTGGCAGCTCAATTGCAAACGCCTTACCACCACAGTCAGTGAGACCTACGTCGACCTTTGTCTGTGTTTTTTCATCTCTCCACACTGCTCGACGTATATAACGATCTCCTCCACGGAAGGCCACTTCCGTTTCTTTATCATCCAGCCATATTTCTGACATGAGTAACTCACATGCAATAGATGGAGCCAGTCCACTTTCAAGATCTATCGTTTTGGACAGCACTCCAGGAAGTTCTATCCGGAAGTTTCTCAAGAAACCCCAAGCTTGAGCTACATTGGGATTTCCGGGATAAAAAACTGTTGGATCCCCATCTCCAGCTGCGACTGTATTTTGACAGCCATCGGTCACAAGATGAAAACGGGGAAGTAGCCTTCCTCTCTTGAGAACTAGCTGCCTTCCAATTTCAAAAATCGGTTCTAAAATCGTGCGTGAGTCGGGTGGGCCTTTTACTGCAGTTTTCGAACAATCTAGCCAGAAGATGATACCTTCAAGGCCCTCATCAAGATGACGATTCATTCTCTCATTTAGATTTTCATAATTTTGCAATGCTATAAGCTCCACATTTCTATTGCAATATTTCATTGCGGTTTTGAACGTTTCAATATAAGAGCCAGTGGGTTTCACAGTAAAATCGGAGAAAATTATCCATTTTCCGACAGATTTTTCATAAAGTTGGGGTTCTCCTTCAGATCTGGGTGATTCTTTCTGACCAGTTATAACGGACATGTTGTCATTACAAGACAAAAATTTGGCAAGACCTCTTGTATAATTATTCGTTTTGAGCAGCTCTATCCACTGGTCACCCGTCAAAGTGCAGTGATCTTTGCGGATACCATCCTCAAATTGCCAGTATCCATCAAAAATACCAAAGCAAATATCAACTTCCTTGACAGGTCGCTCCGTTTCCGCCAGGAGAATCCATCCCCCGGGCTTTGTCACTAGGTTTAGGTTCTGGAGTGACTCAGTCACGTTCTTAGTTGCATGAACAACATCCATGGCAACTACAATGTCATAGTAACTCGGAGCGAATCCTTGTTTTAAAGGATCCATCTCTATGTTAAAGGTTTTAAATACAAACGGCTCCCCGATAAATTTTTCTTTTGCTCTGCCCAAAAATCCGGAAGAAATGTCGGTGAAAGTATACTCGAACTTGACTCTCGATTCCCTCTCCTTGTAAAGTCGCACAACTCCTGAGGCAAACCCAGCAGTTCCACCTCCAACTTCCAAGATTCGAATAGTATCCGAAGCAGCTCGCTTTCCCATCGCAACTTGCGAGTGAATCATATGGTAAACCTCCGCCAAACTTAGTTCCGCTTTAGAAAACCGAGAAGTTGTGTAGAAATGTTCTGCCAGGTTCACCGATGAATCGGCAGACGCCGTTCCTCCAAACAAAATTTTATGAGGACTCAACGACCCTTTCAGAATTCCAGCAAGTTGTGCCCCGCAAGCTTGTACTGTTTTCAGGGCTGGATAGTCTTTTAAACTGCTCAAAGTACAATTTATGCTGCTAAGAACTTTGTCATAGTCTAAATCAGGATGAAGATCGCCATTCTTCAAATACGTGACGAAGTGTTTGAAGGCTGGAACAAGACTAGGAAGGACTCCCCATATCTCAACAGGATTTTTACAGAGATCGTGCAAACCGTTGGCTGGAGACCATCCCAAATCGTAAAGTGCTTTCACTACGTATAAATCGCAGAGCTTGTTCATGTCCGCATCCAACTGGGCCTCTTCCTTTGAGAAACCATTTTTGCTCTCGAGATATTGCGAAAGTGTACGTATTTTTTGTCCCAAGACCTCATCCGAAGAAAAGTATGGCTGTACACAGGTGCCCATTTGATGAAATTTACTACGTTGCCAAACAATATCAAATTTATCCAGATTTACTGGTTCTCCGGGAAAGTCATCGGAGACAGCAGATCCATTTCGTTCTGCTGCGGCGCATCCAGCAGCTTTCAGAACTGACTCGACTGTTGTCGTTACAAGTTCTGCGTTACTCATAGTAGCCATCACGTCTCCTTCCTCATTGACAAGATGAACAGTATGCGCAGTACCAGTTTCCGGATCTGTCTTACAATAAACGTAAATCGCTGGGAGTTTCTGGTAGTCGAGTCTGCATTTGCTTGTGATAACCGTAAATCGTCCGATTTGAACAGGAACATGTAACTTTTTTAGCTGAGGTTTTGTGTGGAGGATAAATCCTTGAATCATTGCGTCAATTAAAACAGGATGGCATATGTATTGAGAAAGATGCTGGGTATTTTTATCTGTTTTTGGCAGGCTCACACTGATCAAACTTTCAGATCCGTTTTCAGTCTGAGCAATTTGTGTCAATGATCTGAAGTTTTTTCCAAAGTTAAGGCCAACCTGAGCCGCGGTCACGTAAAATTCTTCACGGTTAGCTTGCTTTTCGATGCAGCGTATTTTAATAGCATCAAAGTCGTCTAGCTTTTCAGCAGTCTGGGCTGAATCGTCGATTTTGGTTACAAGGAATGTAGATTTAGCATGAAGCTTCCATGATCCATTGTGGTGCAACGCAAATACAGCTCCGTTCCTGTTTTTCTTATCTACAACGGACTGCACAACTTTTCTCGTGTTTGGAGGCAAGTGCAAAGGACTGGTCACTGTAAATCCTTCTACTGTCAGAGATGCAATGTTGGATTCGACGGCTGCTACCGAGGCCAACATAGTTTCAAGATATGCAGCTCCCGGATATATAACGTGCGTTCCAATTATATGATCATAAATATACTCAGTCTCACTGTCAGTGTCACAAATAAGATTTTGAAAGATAGACGGATCTTCGACACAAGTCTCGACTTTCACACCAACAAGAGGATGAAGCTTTTTCCCTCCGAATGTGATAACGTCTGGAGGCGATTCACCATGGCTGGTAGCTTCATTTCTTGTACGTCTCTCGTACCAGAATGACTTTCGCTGGAAGGGATACGATGGCAACTGCACTCTTTTGCGGATATCATTCTGTGGTCCATACAAACCATCCCAGTCAATGTTCCCCCCAAGAGTGTAAAGATGGGCGAGGCTGCTCATCAGTCCAATCCAGCACTTGTCCCCCTTCATTTTATGCAAAGATGGAAGGCATACAGACTTCTCCACTTGGAAACGTTGTAAAACGTCAAGATTGTCTTGGGTTATTTTACTTAGCGCACCGTCCAGTCCCATTTCAATGTAAACATCTGCAAGACCCTTTGAAGAAGTCGTACGGCATGCGTCTGTGTAGTTGACGGCGTTTCGAAACACGCTGTACCAGTACTTTCCATTCAAGTCCTCATTTTGTACAACTTTCCCTGTGACGCTGCACACATAGGGGATCTTCATTGGCTCGTATGAAATTGTTTCGAAGATGGGCAGTGACTGTTCACAGGCCGCGTCTACTGCCTTTGAATGCGCGCAGAAGTCCATCACAAGAAGTTTGCACCGAAGATTTTGACTCCCCACAAAATCCTTAAACTTTTTCATCGTCTCCACGTCTCCAGCAATTACAGTCTGATCAAATGCATTTCGACTTGCTATCTCTAACCAGCTTGATGTGAATTGATTGTTGTTGTCCAAAAACAAGGACATGAGTTGCTCCACTTTCTCTGCGGATGCCTGAATGGCCATCATGAGAGCGGGCTGATCTTTTCCCACTTGCAAAAAGTAGTCCATGCATTTCACAAGCTTGAAGACATCTTTCAAAGGTAAAGCCCCAGAGACGACGGCAGCGCTTATTTCGCCAATACAGTGACCGACCACGCAGTCTGGATGAATCCCCCAACTGTTCCAGAGCTTCACTAAGGAGTATTGAACTGCAAGTATTAATGAGTACCAAGTCACCCCTTTCGACATTGTATCTTCGTCAGGATTCGTGAGCAAGGGGAGCATAGTTTTTCCACCAGTTGTGCGCTGAAACAGTTTGTCACATCGATTCATAGTAGTTTTGAATACAGATGAGGTCTGATATAAAATCCGCGCTGGCTCGAGATCCATTGGTCCGATTCGACCTGGGAAGGTAAAACATACTTTTGGATTCCCGGCTTTGTTGCTGTGGAACATTCCCTCCATAAGATTTTGTCTCAACTCTTTATTTGACGATCCTAAAGTAGCTCTTCTGAAGATGTGATGAGGTCGGCAGACGTTGCCTGTGTAAGTTATATCTTGGATTTTATCTCGTGAAGAGTCTAAAAATTGAGTGTACTTAGTTGTGTATTCTTCCAGTGCGCACTCAGATTTTGCGGAAAATGTGAGAAGATGCAAAGGGGGAGTTGGTAGAACTTCGTTGATTCCCCGATGTTTAGAATCAATATCCGACATTGCCTCTTGAATTATAACATGGACATCGGTTCCTGTGATGCCGAAACTCGATACCCCAGCGAGTCTCGGCTTCCCGTCTTCTCGTTTCGGCCATGGTATTGCCTGAACAGGTACCATACCTGGAATCGCTTCGAAGTTGACCTGAGGATTCATCGTGGTAAGATTCAGATGAGGTGGGATTAGCTCGTTTTGCAGGGCTAAAACAACTTTGAAAATTCCTGCCATTCCGGAGCAGCTCTCTGTGTGACCAATATGTGTTTTCCCTGAGCCAATGTAGAGTGGCCTTTCCCTTGCTTTTTCTTCAGGAGAGGCAGCATATGCTTTCACGATAGCCGTTGCTTCAATCGGATCTCCGACTGCAGTCCCTGTCGCGTGGGCTTCAACATAATCTACTTCATTTGGGTCTACTTTGGCGCTCAAAAGTGCACCTTTCATTGCAGCGCATTCGCTTTCAACTGTCGGTGTTCCAAAGCTCTTGCTCAGTCCTTCCTGGGAGACACCACTACCTCGAATTATGGCGTGAACTGTGTCCCCGTCTCGAATGGCGTCTGAGTACCTCTTCAAAATCAAGACGGCCACGCCTTCCGCCCTCGCGTAGCCATTGGCACTGGCATCGAAAGTTTTTGATTTTCCATCCTCGGCCCAAAGCACCTTTTGCTTCATGTTGAGATGAAGTAGAATATTTGCCCCTGCGACCAGTGCAGCAGGACACTCTCTTTTATGAAGGCTTTTAAGGGCCAAATCAACAGCAACCATTGAGCTAGAGCAACCAGACTCAGTTGACACATTTGGACCGGTGAATCCATAGAAAAACGATAACTTTGCTGCAGAGCAGCCAAAAGAGTTTCCAATGTATTTTCTAATGAAATCCTCATTTGCAGGCGATCCTTCCGCATTCATTGCATCTCTGTATTCCTGGAGCCATGAGCCGTAGAAAACTCCAGTCTGAGTTCCTTTCAATTTCTCAGGGTTGATTGCAGCATCTTCAAATGCTTCCCAGCTCACTTCTAGCAACAACCTCGCCTGGGGATCAGTGAAAGTCGCTTCACTTGGGCTGAATCCAAAGAACGTAGCATCGAACTGGTCGATAGGGCACTTCAAAAAGTTTGCTTGCACTCCAGGATCCACATCAACAAGACTTCTCCTGTGCTCAGGAGCAGACGAGCATGCGTTTTCATGACCAGCTAAAAGATTCCAGTACTCCTGCACCGTGTTCGCATTTGGAAATCGACACGCCATGCCCACAATTGCAGTCCAATCCGAACTTTCATCCGATTTCATAGCAGCATCCTTCCACATTTGAGAGTCCACAGATTCCCTCAACGTATAAAGCCTCTCATCGTTCAAAGTCTTGCATTGCCCCGGAAAGATAGCCTTGAAAACATCCAGTCCAAAACTTTGATTCAGTTGCTTAACGATGCGTCCATAGTGTTTCCTGTTTGGAGTAACAACAGTAGCAATCCATTGGCCGGTCTTATCCGTCATGACAGTCTTATCCGTGTCGAACAATGAGTCCATTTGGGTTTTCACCTATAATGCAGCATAGATTTAGGATTAGGAATATGATGGAGGTGTTATCGAAATTGATCCCATATGAATTCTACCATTGTTCCAGGTTGGACTACGACAATTTTCGAGAACATGGTCATGTTCACAGCAGAAATCAATAAGGCATTTTCTTCCGTAATCCCATCCTTTTTTAGTTTAGTAACGATCGCGTCAGTATCTTTCACCACAACCAGGTCAAAGCCATCTTGTAGTTGAGTACTGTATAGAACATGTTGTCAGGTAAAAATTTAAACTCATTCTTATTGAAAAATCCTATAAAGCATTAACGTGGATTGCCAGTATGTACGCACATGCAGCTTTTAGAAACAGAAGTAGAAAGCACGGCAACTACAGATCCACATGTTTTTGTTTTCCTTAATGCTTTCCCCGAGTAAACCGCATTCTGGACGGATTCATCTGTCGACACGACGACAGCCCACGCATATAAACGGTTTCCTGTGGGAAAAAACAAGTTCAACGTTAACACAAGCTACAACCAAGCTTTTCTGAATGAGACGATCCCTTACCGTTCATGTTTTTGAGAAACCAAAATTTCAAATTTTTTTAATGGAGCTGTGACAAAAGTAAAAAGTACTCGGGTTTCAAAAAAATGTTCCTATACGGGACAACTTTAATTTATAAACGGCAGTTCTTTTTAAGTCAATGGACTACAAAACGTAAAAAATTGGAATCTAAAATAGTATTTTGTAAGATGGCAACAATGGCGAAAAAGTCAGCAATGACTTTTTTGGAGTCAAAACCGATACTAAATATAAATATTTAAGAGCTGCTATAGTAATAACTAAAATTAGGTTGCCTAGGAAATCCTGAAGTCTGGCGAAAAATAGATATAATTGCTTATAACGGCGAGACTCTAATCTACAAAAACTTTTTTTTCCGGTGCCAAATAGAAGGTTTTTTCTTTCACACACTATGCATTTTACGTTGACGAAATTGGATGTGAACCCAAACTAATGGCTAAAGCCCACCTGCATATTCATTTTTTCATATTTATGGAAAAATTTTGTTTATCACAGAACTAGCCTCAATGTTGGTTATTTACGAAGAAAAAAAAATCATAGAAGAGTACTTGACTGGATTAGTTTTCTTGGTTTTGAATAAATATCAGACTTATCTGATTGAATTAGTATTAGATGCCACTTTGCTAGAAGATTAATGCGAGTTTAATAGCTCAACAGTTTTCATACACCATTTATTAAATCTAAAAATACATACAATTAACAACTTTAGCGTGGGAAAATTTCGCGGTTTGGTGGGGTGTTTTTATTAAACAGAAACACTATAACCTATATCGGGTTTGTTTACCGATGAAATGATAATGCAGCTACCATTGCTAAACGACTATTAAGAGGCTCGGATAAGGTGAACAATTAGCTGGAAAAACAGTAGAATGGTAGAAGATACACAGCATTCGAATTATTGCTACAAATTTATCGCTGAATGACGTAGACAAAAAACGAGGAAGATACACAACATCGCGAACTCATTGTACCTTGCTGGATTTTATGTAATGGAGTATAGATTGCCTATCGATTCATAGGTAGTCATTGATTGTTGATATTACTTGCGGACGTTAACATAGACCTTAATGCACGTAATCGTAGTAGGGTTCATGATATAGCCTCCGTTTCGGAGAAAGGTTTGGAATAACGCCTGCGCTCCGATTATAACCGTGTCCCTTTCTAAACCTTCTGTTCTATTTAAAGCCCACTACATGGACATGATCTTATCCTAATTTAATAAAAAAGCAATACTAACTTATTTTACCAACTAATACAAGCAATACTGTAATTCTTGTTATATACATATTTTCTATATTATCGTCTCATTTTCTTATGTAATTACCACCCAGAATTCAATTAAATGGTTTATGATATTTATTTTTGAGTAGTTTATTCTACTTCAGGGCGTTCTTAGTATGAGTTCACGTATTTTTAAACGAAGTTTAATAGTAAACTAAACGAAATCATCCACTTGTCTTCTTTCAAAGCTTTTGTGTAGTTCAATATCTTCAAAACAATTGTGTTGTGTATACATTCCGCATAGGGAAATTTATTTTGACAGAGTAGCCAATTTTCATGTCGTGTGTTGCACTCCCCTTGAGGAGGTCACATTGAAAATGCAATTAGCTATTGCCGGGCCAATTTCGAAGTGTTGGGATTTTCAAAACAATTTACATACGTGCACGTCAATTACTGTGAAAGCGGAAAACACGAAAGTGGACGTGACGCGTTATGCTGAGATGGATAACAAGTTATTCAAATTTATAGCATTTCCGAAGTATAACAACCATTTTTAGCAATTATATTAATCAATTGATTCTTCTCCATTAAAATATTACAAAAATAGATAAATTCTATATTCGTATCGTAATTTGTTGAACAAACGTTCGGAATTCATAATCTTCATAACCACAAAAAATGAACTTGTACTTTTTCGCACAAAGTTCCAGTAATTTATATACATAGATAGTGTCCGATTGCCGTCAGATAAGTTATAAGTCTATTATTTTATCGCTATTGAGCTATAACTATTCATTAGCCAAAACAAATACCTGAAAGCAGAAACGTTTTTCCGAAAACGCTAATAAATACATTCTTCCTCGTCCTAAACATAGATTTCTAGCGCAATGAATAGTTTCGTCCTTTCAGATGTAGGCTCAATATTTAATTATGGTTTTTGCAATTTGGAACTCGTTTTTAGGCTTCTTTGAAATCTAAACGCTAACAAAATCATAATTGAAGTGCATTTTCTGGCATTTCGAGAATGAGGTGGGAATTTCTTTATGAAATTTTGCTATTATCAAGTTTTTATTTTTATGTTCTTGTGGCTTGCATTTTGCAAAAAAAAAATGTCGATTAACTCATTAAATACAGACCCCGAGGGACTCACAATCATATTGAAACATTTATATAAAGCCATTCAAACGGATTTGCGTATGCAGAGGGTTTTTTCACTCCCACTTTATCATGTTATCACTCATAGACAGATCTCACGGGTGTAAACAATTATGGTGCACTGCAACACCCCCCGAATAACCACAGATGCACGCGCATTTCAGCAACGATCTGATACTTCATTCCACGTCCATGTTTTCCTTGTGAATGCCTTTATTGTTACTTGGAATGACAAGTTCTTGCTGATCTAGTATTAAAATGTCTACTACGAAATACTTTTTATTGCTTCATCTGCCCGAATATTTTCTTGATCTTTTCTGTGAACAATTGTCGGCGTCTACACGCTATGGACGATTTATGGGTATGCTTCATACAAAAAACAAGGAGATCGTTTTACGCCATGCTTTAATTGGAATTGTACTGATCTAAGCAAAACCAGAGAAAACGATTGAAAATTAATGGCTAGAAATCGGCACAGGGTATATCTTACTTCCGAACGATCACTGCTTTCAATCAGTACATTATTTTCAATGAAATTAAGACGGTAATATCAACTGCTACCGCATAACCGAGAAGTTTCTTCAAGACCGCTTTCAAAAAATGGCGGTCTCTTGCAAATCCGGAGTAACGCAGGTTTTATTCCTAAGCGTCATTTCGCTAATGGGAAAAGGCCAGGCGGCACATGTCGAAGAAGGTATTTTTGCAGCCCCCGGAGAAAGAAAGCCTGTCGTTGTTTCCTTCGGCTCTGACGACAAATTGAAACAACTCGTTCACCAATTATCATCTCAATATTCGTATTCTTCAAAAGAGGAACGTATTTACGCCATGTATAAAGCCATGTCAGGCTACTCGAACAAGTGCCAATCGTCCGCATTGTCTTACTTAGAATCTGGCTCTTACAATTATCACAATCTGTGGTCGTCAAATACAGTCGTAGTCCACGATGCGGATGCGGAATGTGTCCAAAGACTTGCAGTAATGGAGGATGTAACGTCTGTTCGCCAAGAGAAAACGCTAGCTTTGATAGATCCTATATTTGAAGCTAATGATCAGGTATTTTCAGATCTATCCACGCCTGGTACATTTACCACGGGAATGGATTGGGGACTACACGTGATCAAAGCAAAGGACGCATGGGAGTATGGAGCTGGGTATTATGGTGAATATGGTAGTTTACGTACTGGGAAAGGGATCATTGTGTCATCCATAGACACCGGTGTGAACTATAAGCACATCTCGATTCGGGATAACTACAGGGGTTATGCAGCGTGGATGGATGGTTACAATATATCAACTACGCCCGTCGGTACGGAAACGAATTTGTTTGGTTTGTAAGAATAGTTTTAAGCATTTACCTGTTTTAAAGATCATAATGGCCATGGAACACATACAATGGGCACGATTTGTGGAAAGGGTGGGATTGGTGTAGCCCCTGGCGCACAATGGATCAGTTGTCGAGGCTGTTTTGAGAGAGGTTGTGCAGAGAGTGCATTGCTTAAATGCTGCCAGTGGATTCTTTGTCCTCATGACATGAATCGGACCGAGCCTTACGACTATCGCGACTGCTCCACAGCACCGGATTTGGTTTCAAATAGTAATTCAGTTACATTTAGTATCGGCAGAGACGTTGACCAAATAAATTTCAAATGTTTAATGCTAATTATCTCATAGGTTGGGGTGGAGGACAAGGGGATAAAACATTTGAGAGATGTGCTTTAGGACTTCGGGCTGCAGGGATAATTCCAGTATGGGCTATTGGCAATGAGGGACCAGACTGTAGCACTGCAAATAGCCCTGGCGACTTGGAACATGTAATTGCCGTCGGAGCAACAAACGAAAATGACGAGTTGTGCTTCTTCAGCAGTCTCGGACCCACGATTCCAGATGGCCGTGTTAAACCGGACGTGTGCGCACCTGGAATGCGAGTCAAGTCAGCTTGGTTCAACGGGACAAGATCTTTCATAAGCATTTCCGGTACATCTATGGCAACGCCACACGTTTCGTAAGCAAATAAGCGTCAGTTGTAATTAATCGGTCTTTCGAAGCAAAGCTTCCGAACAAGATCTTCTCTATATTTCAGAGGCTTGATAGCATTAATGCTTGAGAGATGTCGACTTCCGTATGAAATCATTTTGAACATTTTGCAAATTACTGCTGAACGTAAAGGACTCGGAACAACAAGTCAAGTCTGCGGAGGAACCAAGTCTAACGAATTTCCAAACAACTTTTACGGCTATGGAAGAGTCTCTGCATTGCAAGCAATTATAAAAGTAGTTCAATTATGTCAAATGAACAGGCAATACAACTACATTCCAGCTTCAGTACATCAATCCCAGCCTTATTATTGGTACAGGCCACTGCCGACCATTTAAAGGTAGTCATTTCTTATCAGTTCTGATAAAATAAAATAAAACAACGTGCTGCACAGTTCCGTTATTAATTTACAACCAGGTATTTATTTATCTGCACCAATTCGATACGGCATGAGCACTTTCGGGTTTATTATTCCCATTATTATGTGTTTAGCCTCATTTGCATTCTAATAATAGAAACAAACGTCTCATCAAACTAGTGTTTAGCTTGAACCGTACATATTGGTTCAATATCTCAGGTTTTTCCTTATGTGAGTTCAGTGAAGCTGCCTAAAATTCACACCACTTTACTCCTGCTGACTCTAAATCCTCGCCCATTTTACAGTTTGCTTTGTTTGATTAGCAAGCACCGTAATATTCCTGATTAAACTAAATTTTAATTGCTGTTAATTGCTGCTGAGGCCTGCATATTTTTACTTTATGTCTCAGTTCGCCCCTCGGTCTCAGTCTGGCTAAATTTAGCTTCTTTTATACTACCCATCTACAACAAATTTTTCTCATAGATAAAAAGCTAATCGGTACTAAAACTTTCATGCCAAACCATGCCGGTAGTAATTCTCGACGTAAATCTGGTAGAGCTTACGTTTCCTAATTCATTTTTAGCCGTGGAAAATGTTTTGAAGTCGTATGCTATGACGTGACCACTGAGGAATATCTTCTCGTATTGGGTGCAACTTAAATGAATGAACTTGACCCGCTACAACTTGATAAGCTGAAGTCGTTAGGGAAGTATTGAAACGAGCAACTTGTAGGATTGGTGGCATCGGTTTCGATCCAAAGGAATTGACTTGATGGACATGACTCGAGGAAAAATTTGTAGCGTGGCATGTTTTTATTGAAATGTGTTAAAACTTAAGATCTTTTTGGGAATAAATACATAAATAAGAGATAAATAAGAAATAAATAAGGTTTGAAATACGTTAATTGAAATGTTGTGGGTAATATTAGAATCAAATGAGGTTTTGTGCCACTGAGACTACGCTCAGTCGGGAAGTAATACAACCAGCTTCGTATGGATAGTCGCAAACGTCAAGAACAGGATTAAAGTTGAGCCCAGCGGGACAGGTGAAGAGACTTGCGTATCCATACGAGCACTCGTAAAATTGTGTGCAAGTCGGTCCTGGGAGGTATTGTGGGAGCATACCGTCAGCATTTCGGGTCATGCATGCATCAGACATGACGGGGGGTTGAGAAGTTGGTGGGACTGTGGTTGGAGCCCAACCTCCTGGTGGAGTTGGTGGAGGCGGAGGAATCCAGCCGTTGGTTGATGGAGGAGCTGCAGACCATCCTTGAGATATTGGAATTTTCGTGAGTGTCACATTATTTGACGACTGCGAATTGAGCCTAACGCATTCCAGAAGCTTCGAGTCAAAGGTCATCGTTTCTGGACACCTCATGAGGGTTGGGCCATCCGCTTTACAGTGGAAAAATGTCTGCGAATTTCCTGGATTCGGTCTTTTTTCATTTAGAACACAATTGGTGGGGGCATCTATACAAAAAAAATAACAAAAGCGTATGAAGACGGTATGCACAAACTAAACAATTACGACACTATTCACAAAATAAGTAGTAACTTACTGCTACTTTGCTGTGCAGAGATTGACACTGCAAGACACGCACACGCTACAACAAATCGCAACATTTTTCCGATTTTTTGATTACTGTTTCCTGTTAATTCCCTTTGAAGGATTACTTCCGTCGCAGACTTCAAACTCGGTTGTGAATGACTTCTCAACAAGTTCCAATCGCTTTTATATGTCAGATAAGTTGATCATTTTATGTTTCTTCGGCTTTTGGTGTATTTTTAACTCGTTTAAAGGAAAGTTGAACAAATTTACAATTGCTCATTATGCAAAAATGACACACGGTCTACACATCGACCAACCTTTCCGGGAGGACTTTCCTTTTCATGTAAACTCTAGCATTAGATCCAGGAGCATCAACTTTTACGACTTTAAAGACAGCAATTTTATGTTTTGATAGAGAGTGTCCTACATAACTTGGACAAAAAAGGGTAGCGATTTCACCGAGTGACATGAATGCATAGCGGAAGGCATCTTAGACCCAGTATGGGACAGACATTGTGCAGACAATCCATTCTGATTGTGGAAATTTGTCATTACCATAATGAAGCGATAAAGGCAATGACTTTCTATCTTTAGTACGATGAAAATCTTCAAGACGCGTCGCTATTTATTGTCTCTGTTCACACTTTCATTCTCTTTTGTATATCTGTCACCCTTTTCTGTGGTTTTCTACAAGCCCTTCTCCTCAAAAAAAAGTAAGTGGAAGGGAGCAGGTTTCTTTTTTTCACAAAATTTTGTGTAATATGCTCCCATCTGATAATAATCATCAGTAATAATTATAATTTACTAATTAACTAGGATACAGTCACCGGCATCAGGATCAGGAATCAACGGCGTTGTTGTGAGAATCGGCTGGCTTTTGGCTTTGTCTCAGATTTCCCCATGCTATATTCAGCTGGTTTCTTCATTGGATGGCATAAAGGGACAGGCCAGTAGCTTTTAATTCGGTTTTACAGGTCAGCAGGTGAGTTGATTTAAAAAAATTGGAATGTGGATAACCTTTAATTACAGTGGTCTTCCTTTCCATCTCTCTAAACTATTATTTTATTTTTAGTTAGTCTACAGGTGTCAACTTGTGGACTGTTATTAATTTTCTGGAAGGTCTAATTCAAGTGTCTAAACTATCAAGTGGAAAGGATTTAAATTAGTTGTGTGAAGGAGTTGTCAAGGTAAATTAGGAAAATTAATTGATCATCAGCTGAAATAGGAGCAGGTAATTGTTTATTAATTAGAAATTTATTGTTATTTCATCAGGTAGAGAGATGGGGTCAGTTCTCTCGTGTTGTTGTTTCCCGTGTTGTGGACCACGTGTTACGGGCAATGAGGAGCGTGGTTATGAAGGAGATTCGGAGGTAAGTGTTATATTGCTCAATGCCGCTGATTAAATTAGTAATTATGATTGATTAAAATGTTTACAATTGTCAAAACGTTTTAACTCAGTTACGATTTTATTGTTTTATTTTCCGGGGAATGTAGAGCATTGGATCTCATGTGGAGGTCTCGGTAAGTGTAGTAACGCCCTAACTTAGCATTATAATTTAAAGGAAACATGGGAATTTGGGAAATTAATTCTTTGGGAACTGTAACTGTTTAACAGTGCATGGGAGTAAAACACTTCCGGCGTCAGATGGGTCGATTACCGGACATGTACAACAACAATCTGGTTAATCCGAATGTCGAGAAGGGTGATCGTCGTCGCCCAAGCACTGGAGAACGGTCTGGTACTCGTCGCCCAGGCACTGGAGAACGGTCTGGTACTCGTCGCCCAAGCACTGGAGAACGGTCTGGAACTCGTCGCCCGGGCACTGTTGAACGGGCTGGTCATCGTCGTCCAAGCACTCCTGAACGGGCTATTCTTCGACATCCAAGCACTCCTGAACGGGCTGCTCATCGTCGTCGAGGCACTGCTGAACGAGGAGGTCATCGTCTCCCAGGCACACCTGCGCCAGGTACTAACAATGAGGATGATTCTGAACGTGATGCCCCTGGACAACAAGGAGATGATCCTATCAACAATGAAGCTCCAGTTGTTGGTCGTCTAATGGCGCTTGCTCCGGAAGGTCAGGAAAGTGCTCTACCAAATTGAAATACTATTCATTCACGAGTGTTTATTAAGTTTCATTCAACATCTCACAAAAAAAATCTCCATTGTTTTCATTACATTCAATAATATTTACAAAAATAAATAAACATTCAAAAATGGTGTGAAACATAGCAATTTCGTAATCACCACCTCAGTTTATTTCTAAGATAACACCCAGCCTCCTCAGGCCAGTCACATAAATTCGTGGTCGCATTGAAATGTAAATCTTTTCGGCACGGTCTCCGTTTGGCAACACCATTGTCGCACTGGTAAAAGCAGTTGCAGTCAAGCGGGTCCGGAAAGTAAATGGAATACTTGGTGGGATCTATCGCCGGGCATCGGACTCCCCACGGCGGAGTCTTTTGCTGGGGACAACGGGGTTTTCCCTCTGAAGACTCGGCATCTGTTTCAGACTCTTTCTGAAGCGGCACAGGATCCTTCTGCTCCACAAGGGAGGGGACAATCGAAGTGACAAGATCATTATGCTTTGTACACCTTCCCGCAGTCGCGTTGTAGGACAGTCCTGGAGAACACTTCATGAGAACTGGGCCATCCACAAGGCACCAGTAAAACGTATGACGATCTAGTAAATTTGGTCTTCTATCGTTTAACTCGCAATTCCTTGGGAGCAACCCTAATAAAATTATCAGGTAAATCCAAATTTACTACGTTTATAAATTTCTAAGATTCAAACTAATGTTCTCACTCTTACCGTATTTTTGATTGTATTTCCTCCCTGTGATTATAGATATTCCGCCAAGCATTACACAAACTGCTACTAGGACTGACTTCATTTTAAAGATAACTGGGTTCTTCCGTTTACTCAAATTTCGTTAACACAAGTTACTTCAAGCCTCTTCCGCCAACTTCTCTCTGATCTGGAAGGATGATCATCTCCTCTAGAAATTTAACTGGGATCGCAGGACTCGACAGTCTGCCCTTTTTATTCCATGCAAGTCTTTTCAACTCGCAGTCACAATAAGTTAACTGTAAATCATCATCATTTACAATCATCAATTTAACCAGATGCGCTTCCATTCATACATCATTTATCCCTTGCATACCCTTTTCTGTTAGGTCAAACCCATCATAAAATGTAACTTGCATCTATGTCACTTAAAAATAACCTCGGTTTCATTCATTAAAATGAGCAACTGCATACAAACAACAGTCCCATCGTCTTTGTTTAGCTCCGTACGTCGCTCCGGAAAGAGTCGGGTCGGTGTTTTTTGCATGTTTCTCTGTTTTATCTCCTAAAATTTGTCATCAAATTTCGGCCTAACTAATATGGTTTCTAAAAGCTCTCATTTACATACAAATTTCATTCCCGAAATGGCTGCTTTATCTGCTAAATATGCATCCTTATTAACTTCCTTGGAGACTTTATAAAATTTCCTCTACGTCTTTGATTTTGCAAAAAAAAAAAATTCATCTGTTTATTGCTTAGCGTCATCGTTATGAAAGAGTAAAGCCCTAATCCATTTTAATATGCCCATCTACAACATAATCATCATCGTTTTTTATATTTCTTTTAAAAAGCACACTGTTAAACATAAATATCTCGTCAGTTGACATAATTAAATGTATTAGGAAGCTTTTTTATGGTGAAATCTTAAAGTTTAACCCTGTGCAAGAAAAAAATCTTTTATAAGATGTTTTTTCGGATAAGGAGATGATCTTAAATTTTGTTTTTAATGTCAGAAAACGCGTCTCCGGAAGAGTTTGGCGAAAAAAATCTATATAGAAAGCTACGCAGTGGTAGAAACAAATGCGTTCATTCACATCTATTTATAGCCGAGTTCATTTTTCGGTGTGACTGACTTGGGAATCCTAGCGCAGGATTTCTTTATGTGTTTCGTTAAGAAACGCTGTCTGGTTTGGTTTTACTTTTTATCTTTCGAACAAACACCTCCATACAAAATAATTTTCTGTACGAAGAGAAGGTGAACCCTCCGAGAGAGTTTAAATGTGACAAGTTTGTACGGGAAAAGTACGAGTCGAACAGGAAAAAACGCTGTTTTTTAGGGAGAAGGCGGAAATTTGGCGAGAGAGATTATTTTTTATGTACATCTTGTTCTTGATGATCAGCTTAGTTTTGTATTTTTGTGACATTTAAAGGAAAAGTATTAATTGTTAAGTTTGAATCGTGGTAACGTGGTTATTAAATGATCGTCATTATAGGGCAAATTATATTTGAGCAAGTTTGGTATGGTTAGACGGGAAAGCGCCACGTAGCAGAACATTATTTGTTGTGGTATAAAAAAAACAGGGGGACAAGACGTGTTGCTTGGCAAATAAGGTGACTTGTTGATCGGTAATTATTTTTAAAAATTGTTTGATTGGCTATCGGAACGTCTTTTCTTGTTTTCACTGATATTTATTGTTGAAGGTGGCTTTTGTATTGCATAGTGCAGTGGCATGTTACGAAGGAAATTTGTATGATGGAAGTGTAATTGGGGTGGTGGTGGGGATTTGAGAAAGGGACGAATGTCATTGTCATTAGTTGCATTTCGTAATAAAGAAAGAATTAGTATTTGTTTCGATATAAATTTGACTTCATTTCAGAGTAATTACGATATCGGCCGGGAATTCAATAGAAAGATTAAATTTGATGGGGAATCGTTCTGAGAAATTTGAGCATGGCAGGTGTTTTAATTGAAAAGTTTGGTAGGCTACGGCTGATGAGCAGGACACTTTTTGGGATATATTTTTAGGCTTTCTTTTACAGCTTGCAGAAACAGTTTAAATATTTCTTCAGCTTTAACGGTGGAATTCTCTTGAAGGAAAACAGGAAACATGTCTATTTGCAAGCGTAACTAACCCTCAGACAGCATTTTTTAACGCTTCGTTATTGATTTAAATATTTGTGATGAAGAAGTTTGAACTGATGCTCATTTTTTAAAATCTGACTTTCAGTTTTCCAGTGTCAATTTTGGGGAAGGAGGAAGAAGAACATGGGCGTGACGACTGTTAACTTTGATGCGGCAAAGAACTCGGCAACTGTGCAGACGAACGTAAATTACTCTGTTTTTTTTCTCAATTCTGGAATGTCATGTTTTGAGGTACTTATGCAAAGAAATTCCTGTGGTAAAGGTGGTAGCCGAAGTTATCGATGACAACTTCAATCCATATAACATAAAGTCTTTGGAAAAAGACGACGGAAAAGATGATGTCCTCCCGCAAAAGACTCCGAACAAGGAACTGGATGCAATAGCGGCTTTGGAGGAAGAACTCGCAAGAGAGGAGAAGGACCATGATCGCATCCACATAAAAGTTAAGGACCTTCTGGGAGTGGTTACAAGTGAGCCTCAATTGTTTGTCATGGCAGCGGATGCAACTCTGACTGCGTTTTTCGGCGAAGTCTCACGTCGTTACAATCTGGCCATTGAGCAGTTTGACTTGATGTATACAACAAAGGAGGAAACGGTACTTGGCTTGGTTTTTAGTTTCTCAAATTTCTTAACATTAAACTTGTTTTAAATTTTTATTGCTTTTAGCTGCCGTTAGCGTGTTGCGCTGAAGAGCAAACGCTCCTGGCAGACCTAGGCATTGTACCCTACCCAGACAAAGTGTATGTCATTTATCTGGATATTGTGAAGAACAACAAGAAGCGCAAGAGCAAGGATGTGTTTAGACCGTCCCAGGATGGGGCACAAGGCTCTGACAAGACAACTTCTTCGTACTTGGACCAAGCTCAGGATCTGAGTCCAGCGATAAAGCGGGACTTCGTAGGTCTCAAGAACCGAAACATGACTTGTTACTTGAACAGCTTTTTGCAAGGCCTCTGGTTCACTCCAGAGTTCCGCAATTTGATCATCAGCTACGTTTACGACCCGAACAGAATCGAGCGGAAGAGCATTTGCGCTCCACTTCAAAAGCTGTTTCTCCTTTTACAACTCTCAATCCGAGACTCAATTGAAACCGACGACTTGATCAGGACTTTTGGCTGGGCTGACAGGGAAACTTGGATGCAGCACGATATCGAGGAGTTGTTCAGTATTGTCATGGAAAGTATTACGAAGGAGCTTGCTGGTACACCCTTGGATGGAATAATTCATGCGCTTTATTTTGGAGACTTGCGCGACTACGTGCAATGCTTGGAGTGCAACAAGGCAAGCGAGAGAATTGATAGCTTTTTGGTGGTTCCGCTACCAATTCGTAATTTTGGTAAGCCGCTGCCCAGTCCAACACTTGAGGCGGCTCTGGAGGCTTTCATAGCTCCTGAGGTTTTGGATGGGAACAACAAGTATAGCTGCGCTATATGCGAGAAACAATGCTGTGCCCACAAGGGACTGAAGTTTCACAAGCTCTCGTATCTTCTTTCCTTTCAACTGAAGCGATTTGAGTTTGATTTTGAGAGGAACAAGAGAATGAAATTGAATGACAAGTAAGAAGAAAAAAAAATTCCTTATTCTGAGCAGGGATACTATAATATTAATTTGGCTAAAAGTAACCAAATATTTTTGTGAACATTTTGTAGAATTATTTTCCCGACGGTGTTGGACATGAATCCATACGTGGAGAAATCCTCAGAAAATCGGAGAGAAGCTTTAAAAACGGATGCACTTATGCCCAAGAGCATGAAGGACGGTATGGAGCGGAAGACACATACGCGGCCAAGTGTCCCAATGGTGGATCCAGATGAAAATACAGAGGAGATTTCAGCTTCGGGAGTGACTATTCGACTGGAAAAACCATCAGTTGAAACAATGAAGGAACTGGTTGCGACGAAAGGACCAGAGATATATCAACTTTATGGGGTTATGGTTCATCGTGGTGGTATCAACAGTGGGCATTACTTTGCGTACATTTTGGACCTTGAGCGAGATAAATGGTACCGCTGTGATGATGCTGTGGTTCGGGCAGCTACATTGGAAGACGTGCAGAGCACTTACGGTGGGGATCGGGAGGAGGACAAGGAGTGGCTATCGGCATATATGTTGCTCTATCGTCGTTTTGATCCAGAGCTAAACCTTCTGCCGTATTATTTGGAGGAGATGCCGACTCACATTCAAAACATGTGGAAAGAAATGGAGCCGGTGGACATACAACTTCGGGAAGAGGAAGAGCTCGAGAAGAACTCACACAGAACGACTTGCTTTGCATATGCTGAGAATGGCTCACTGGTGGAGAAAGTTGTTCAGATTCCAAAGCAACTCAAGTTGAATGAGGCAGCCAAGTACGTTCACCAGGACTATGGCAAGGAAATCCCCAATATGGCAGGATTAGTGCGGTTGGTCCGATATGACAGAGACCTTGAGATTATCGAGAACAGTTTTGAAAATCATGACGAGGAGTTGCTTACATCTGTTTTGAAAAAAATTCCCCCTCGAACGAAAAATGAAGGCTTGCTCCTGGAGTGGACTACGGAAATGGAGGGCTTTAAGGAGTTTTACAAAGTTCAAGACACAATTTTTAGGACCCAAGCTGTGAATGTTGCTTCTCAAGAAATGAGCGAGAATCTCAAGGAAATTCATGTAGCTCCTGAGGACACAATGGGGACTTTAAAGATGAAAGTGGCAAAGGCTCTGGGGCTGTCTGTGGAAAAGGATAAGATGGTTTTGGTGGCATTTTTTGCTGGACGCTTTTCAACTCTCTTTGGAGACGAGAATCATCCACTGTCCTTGTTCAACTTTGATAAGATTAACAATGTAAGTAGAGCACTGGACGGTGGTTTCAATAGTAAAAAATAGCTCCCTATTTACATAATACACCTTGGTGCAACCACTTTTCAAGGAATCGAGTTCACAACAGCACCACCGAGTTTCATTCTTCTCGCAATTTTCGTTCATACAACAAAAGTTGTCAAAGTGTCGTGTCGTTGGGAACTCGAATCCTTGAACCGGATGTAAGTGCTACACAGCCAATACCTTAACCAATAGTGAAAATAATGGTATCATTGGACTCCGCATAGTCGCATTTTGTCTATAAGGGACCTCATCAAAACTCCTCTACAGTTGATACGTTTCGAGATAAGTTGAAATGAAAAAATACTGTCCTTTTAGGGAGTTCTTTGTTTACTTGTCAAACCAACGTCCAAGAATCTAACCAACCTCTTAAGAGTCATACGTATGTATTCATGCATACATAAATCTCCCAGTCCGTTTCTTTAGTTAGCTTAAAGTGTGAGACCAAATTTGTTTAGCTCCTACTAACTTTCTTTTTCTATCCTAGTTGTATGTTCACGTGGGACCACCGGAAATGAATACCGCAGACGCTTTACTTGAATTTGTTGAACGTTACACAAAGGCTGAAGTAATGCACATGTACATCCAGTTGCCAAATGGATTTTCGTTGGACCAATTGCTCCAAGCAAAAGATGCCGTACCTTCAGCTCAACTTCCAACCACTCATAATGCCGTTAATGACGCACACGAGACTGTAAATGGAGTTGGTAATGATGAAAACAAAGTACCTGAACCATCATCCCAAAATTGCAATGAAATCGCGTCGACTGAGAATGGCCCGACGAAAGGGGAAAAGGAAGAGGAGACTGGACAAGCAGGACGAGCTCAGTATTTTATGAAGCTTATGACAGCAACCCCAGTCGAACAAGATAATCTTGCTTGTGAGTTATATCCTTATAAACATTTATAACTTTGACCAAGTATGAACCACTGCTAAACATGATTTTTTTACACTAGTGTGCGAAATACGGATTGATGGTCAAACTCCTCTGTACGCGCTGAGTCGCCAAATCTCCTCCTGGATTCCCGTCAGAGAAAGTGATTTCGTCTTGTATAAAATTGAGAAGGACGAGTCAACTGAAATGCGGCGTATGGCTGAACGAATCAGTACGATAAAGCCCTTCGATCATCTCTACGTGAAACTTGAACACCGACTCCAAGAGGGAGAGGCAAGACTTGCTGTCTACAAGTTACACATCGGTCTTGAGTCAAATGTAATGTTTCTATTTTATGTAAATTTGTAAGAGGAAAATCGTAATTAAATTTAGTACTTTTTTTTTATTTTCTATTGTTTAGCCGCTCGAATACTTGGCGGATATCGTGGTCACGCTGAGCATGACTGTGGACGATGTGAAGAAAGTCATCGTGGAGAAAATGGAAGATTGTGATGCTAGCATGATTGATATGTCAAAGGTTCGAATACGAAAGAAAATACGAACAAATCCTTCTAAGGTGCTCCGCCCGAATACGAAGCTTCAAGATGTCTTCACAGCCTCGTCAATCCATTTTGGAGAGCTATACGTACAAATGCTTGAGGAGCCTTGTACCCTGACTGAAAAGACTTACTGCTTCATCTACCGCCTGTGGCACCCGAGCACTGGAGTATTGGACGGTCCCAAGGAACTCTCTGTATTTCACGACTACTCTGCCAATCTGGAAGACATTTTGCGGGATAAGCTGAAAGAGTCTATTGGAAAGGATTTTGAATTGGAGGTCGCTAAACCAGATGGGATTAACTACCCATGGCAGTTGTCTCCAAGGGTTATCCAGGATTTGGCGTGGTTTCCACTGGTCAACCCTTTGCGTAAATCTGTCTACGTTTTCAACGATGAACTGGCACTTTTAGTTCGCGACAAAAATGAGCCTGCTAAAGATTTTTCCGACCAACCCGACCGTTCTGGTGAAGATGACTTGGATGCGTATCGTCCGAAAAATGTGTTGAAAACATTGCCCACCGTTAACAACGACAGAAAAGAGACCGGCCTGAAACTCAACCTATCTCCTGTCAAAAAACAACAGTAACATATATTCATCCAGCATCTACATCAATTCTAAATAACAACAATAATAGTAATTTGTATTCATATCAATCACGACTTGTGTCTCTAATTCGTTCAGGATTCTGTCACCGAGCTCAGCAACAAAAATTTCTAATCTTTGGAATCCATACTAATTTTGATTTTTTTTCAATTTCTCTGTGAGCAGCATGTGAATATTGTCTTGAAACTGATCAAGTTCAACTTTTCAATAAAACATGTACTGGCGCTATAAGTAAATTTAGAAGCCTTCGCGGACGAATTGAGGAATGCAGTTTTGAGAAAACAAATTTGCAATTGCTGCCCGGACATTGAAATATGATTAAGTAACGGTTATATTTATATTCAGATAAAAAGACTACAGATTTATCTATATCGTGTTAAGGTATCACTGCGTTACTGTGACGCTAACGAGGTAATTTTATTCTTTGATGGTGCGATACATTATCTCAAAAATTTGCCGTTATTGATAAAACTTTGTAAATAAAATGGGTAAAAAATGCAATACAATCTGTTGAACAAAATACTTTTCAATTTGGAATGGCATATTGCAAAAATTAACTGTTTAATATACCAATAATCAATTCTTTGACTTCAATAGAGGAGCAACTTTATTTAGCATATTTTTGTCTCTTTTTTATACAGCGCAAATTTTCTAACTAGAGCAGGTATGCTGAATTTCATCTTGTTGCATCATCAGGCTAAATTCCAATGAATTATTAGTTTGTTTTATAATATAATTTAAAATCTCTGTAGCATTTTTTTCTATTCTTTCTCTGGGTACATAATATAATTTTCTGTGGTTGTTTCTTGAGTTTTTTGTTTGTTTGGTGTGAGAATTTCTGGGTAAATTTGATAGGACTAGACGGAGTAACAAACATAATAATTATTTTTTTATAGATTTTCTTTTACAACTTTAAGGAGGATATTTCATAAGTTAAATTCATTTTTTCATCTTGTAATAAGCATTTCAAGGTAATTTTTGTGTGTCGATGTGTTTCTTTTGTATTCTTTTAGTCATCTATCGGAGGCTCTAGTCGAGATATAATAACTTTGGCGTAAGCAGCTGCCAACAGTGCGGAGTAGCCTTGCCAATCTTTCCTCCGAGTTCCATCTTTGTAGTCTGAGATTCCTCGAATGACGACAAACGCGTCTCGCCTATTGCCAATGATACTTTCGAGGACAGCGTCGTACTCAGAATCGTACGCGAGGATGCCTAGACGAGCTGCCAACTCTTGTCGAATGTAGTCCTCCTTAGACACAGCTCGTCCCCCCGCGATAGCCCCGACATGAACACGACTCTCCATTCGCCTCTTGTGCTTGGCGTCTTCTGGTGGCGCAGGATGAGCTACTTCAATTACGTCCTTCTCCCCAATCGCCATGAACAACTTGTCACTGTTCTGAGGAGGCCGGGTAAAGTCGACACCTTCTGCGTCGTTTAAAATTTGCATTCCTTCTTCCGCAGCTTGAATCCACTCTTCCTCCCCGTCATCTTGAATATCTGCAGCGATGTCTTGCAAGACGAGGGAAGTAGGAACATAGCCTCTCGTTTCAAACTCCAAGCCGCCACTTTCTTTCTCAACAGCCTTGTCACAATACAAATAGACAAATTTTTGAGTTTCCGTCGGACAGGAGACAACCACATCCCCCAAACGAACGTGCTTCGTGTAGTCCGTGAAGTGAGGTACTCCTCCGCCGACACCAATCAAGAATACATAGTCGACCTTTTGAAACGTTCCAAGGAGCCGAGTCGTTGTGTTTCCAGCGGCGATGATAGCCTCCCGAGACCTACCCGTACTGGGGAGTTTCGTGGAAACGACGCGGTGAGCGCCAATATTCCCCAGCGTGTAAATATTTGACTCGCCGACGGTCGTGTAACGAACAAAGGTCTCCTGATTTTGTATCATACTGTCTACCGCGAGCTTCTCACAGTAGTGAGCAGTAATGATTGCGATTGAGGGTTGTTTCGCTTTCACCATCTTCGGCATTTGTTTCACTATCTTGACTGCAGTTTCATTTTGAACGACACGGGTAAATGATGTGCTTTGAGGATCAAGTGCCTTTATCAGGCCCTTGACTTGAAGTGCGCTGATGTACTGACGAACCTCGTCCTCCGAACTGTATGTTTGTCTGTTTAAAAAATCACAATATACAATATTTTACCATTAATTTCATGGAGAGCAAACAGGTTTTTGTTCAACCGATACTCACTTTGCCATATCTGCCAAAGTCACCGGATTTGGGTATGCACATTCAATCATTTCTAATAATTTCGTCTCGGACAGCTCCATACGTTCCCCTGCACCGCCTGGCTCTGTTGAAGCTACACAAGAAACACACAAGTTATTTCATTAACTGCTTTACAAGTCCGTTTTATATAATAATTACTCGTTAATAAGACTATGTGACCACCAATCAACCAACACACACACTTTGTATCTAGTAAATTTAGTCTTTTTGAGAGCAGTAGCATTTTTTAAGGAAAACGTACAGTTACGGATTAGTAAAAAATGTTTTGAATTGTTTTTCAAGACGAGGATGATTGTCAAAGATTTTACTCTAAATTGCTTGCACAGTTGCGTAAAAAGTGGAGTGCGACATACGGTGTCTCTAAACTTAGTATACTTCAAAAAATTCATACAAACACGACAAAAACAATCTATTTTGCAAACCACACTCCGCATTTTAATGTGTTTTGTTTGGAAGATAAACCTTTCTTGTTTTTTTCAAGCTTCGTTGTTGTTGTGGTGGTCGTTGTTGACTTTGTCATTGTCTCTGATTTTCGAACCATTCTGTCTAACTCAAAGAGGATCGCACCTCGATTTGCTGGTAGACATGACAACAAAACAGTGGGAAACATTCCTCCTTGGTTCCAAAAATATAGGTACATATTTGTCAACTTACTTGGTCGGACCGGTGGATGGTCTGTCTGCTCCAACTGCCGCAATTCTATTTCGATTTTCCTCATGTTCACAAAGCGAATCTGCATCAGCTTGAGAACCTTCATGATGAAGCCCGTGTAGCATCTTGGAAAGGACAAGGGCTGAACTAACTCTTTGAAGAACTCTTGAGAGTATTTTGCCCTGTCTCCCGGAGGGAAATCCTCCTTGAACCAGAATCTGAGTTGGCGACTCTCGAGTGTGTGCTTTTGAGTTGTAGCATTGACGAGAAACACTTTGAACTCGAGTGAAAGCTGGTACGGAGTTGGATCTGGAGGAACAGCTCCATTTATCTCCTTATTTATGATGATCCCTGTGTGGTCGCCGCCGGCAACGTGGATTTTTCGATTTTCTGAAGAGTTTGCATCGCTCAGTTCCACACGACGACGCTCCACAACGATCGTTGTGTACTTGTCCGTTTTCGCCGTAGGCGTCATTACAACTTGTTCTTCTGCGAACCGAAAAAACAATATCCCATATTATAAATTTGCTTTCACAAATTTCAGCCAACATTTATCTATGCAATAACGTACCCATGTTGACAGGCATTCCTTATTTTTGTTTCAAGCTTCCGCGACAAAGTTGTAAAACCCTCTCACACCTCCTCCAAACTTGTTCCCGTCACGCCTTCCAGTTATAGAATGAACTCCCTCCGCCGTCGGTATCTGGAATGTTACTCACGGTTTTTTTCCAGAACTCCACATTCAACGCGAAATAATCTATAAGAAGGGAAAACACGAAACTTGTATAAAAACGTCCGCCTTTTTATCGCCATCCTCTTCCAAAATGTCAACTTCTGTCATCTAATCATGTTATCCAGACTCTTGCTCTTCATACGGAAATAGCAAGCCCATAAGCGTCAAACTAACTAGAGCGAATCCAGAAAAGACATTTTTTTGATGAAAAAAAATCTAACACAAATTTTCCCTTCCGCGCGTGTACACCTGGGTTTATACAGTTTTTTAATATTTGAATTACACAAGTATTCAATTAGCACAAACGAATACCATCAGAATGTCTACAAGAAAAAAAGAAGCAAGATGCTTTCAGCTCCACATGAAAGGAAGCTGTGATAACTCCTGCTAAAACAATTTTCCAACCCAACTCTGGAACTTTCATGTTCCATTCCAATATCAATTCAAAGAGAAAAACGTACGTGGAAAAGCGGAGCGCAGAAAAGAGAAATGCTCAAAATTAGCTGTGAAAGGTTCAATAAAAATTCTCCATAATTATATTCAAAACCCCTTTTGCCTTTCCTGCCTTTCATAAAAATCGGCTCATGGAGATACACCTCCATTTCGCTAAACTGTTGGGTGTATGCTTTTAATTCGTTCTAGCGAGAAACCACGCGTGTGGCTTGGCTGGTCACACTTGCACTCAACCATTTCGACTCTCCGTAATACTCACAAGCAGTTTTTGTAGCTAGAGACGCTATGAGATGTCTGGCAGCTTTTTTATCCAGCGGTGGTGACAAAATAAACAAAACTCAAAATGAATTCTGTTTTAGATATGACGACTATCCACTGAATACAAAACCCCATCTTGTTTATTCAGGAAATCATAAACAATTTAATTTTTCGCCTGTCAAGTCACAAGGCGAGAGATGTACAAATTTGTAACGGAGAAGCTTTTTTGCTTCTGCATATATTGCACACTCTCATTTCTTATTCCATTCTATTTCAAATGATGATGATTTGACACTGATTATGACATGAAGATTGGCTCCAAGTGCCGACACATTTTTACACAAACAAAAACTGAAGACCATGTTTTTACGAGGTTAACACATTGTAGTTGGGTGCATGTACATATAGCACAACTGTATGTTGGTCACAACTACGCTAAGCCAAGACACTTCCCAAAACAGACAGAAGTGTTTTCGATATTTTGTTTCTCTTACCCTATCTTCCTGTCTGTCTTCATGAAAATATGGTTTATAAGAGCCTTCCGTCTAACTCCTCTGATGTGTTTCCAAATGATCTATTCAGTATTCATTCTGGGTATTTACAATTTCCTACTTTTCCTCAAAACTTTAAATGTTTTTCTTGACGAATTCACAACTGAGGGGCGATTGTCAGTTTAGCTCCGCATATCTGCGGCTTCACAACAAAACACACAACTAGTTTGTGAATGAGTATGTTACTTTTACGATGCAAGCCGACCACCACCATCATCATCACAGAAGCAATGTCATTTTTTTACTGTCTATTACTATCATTCGCTTGAGTACACACTATTATTGACCGCGTGAATTCTCAGCTACTCCTACGAAACAAAAAAACTTTATCAATTGCATAATGATCAAGTAAAATGAATGTTTGTGTGTGCGTGGAAAGAACGAAAATGAATAATAATAATGAGGAAAGGTACTTTTATCATTCTGAACGCTCACACACTGAGCTATATACCACATGACTCTAAATAAGAACTGATCAGAACTATTTTTGCTGATTAACAGATTCTCGGTATTCTTTTTTCTTCATGTCAGTGGGTCTACATAAGAAATACAACGTTGCAGCTGCATATTTTCACGAGCAAACTGATTGTGAGCAATGAATTTCATGCTAAACATGTTTCTATCATCTATTGAAGATAATCATGACGACAGCTAAGGAAAGCGAAAAAAAATACACCCAAAGTAATGTTCTGAGGCTACTCCTGTCATAAAAAAAGAGTTTGTTGTCTGTTGTCAAAGCATGATATCATGAGAAATGATGATGTTCTTGTTGTATGAATCATAACAAGAATGATTCATAAGTTAAAAAAAATTATCTTAAAAAATGTTACAAACAAGGACGGGTGCGGAAAGCGTAGTTACGTCGCTTACTTCTTAACCATCATCAGTTTTTATTTTATCGTTTGTTTGATGTTCAGATAAAGGAGGAGAGAAAATTATTACAGCTGCTTAAATATAGGTATAAAATCATTCCATTAACGATACAGAGCAGTTGCATTAAAGCAGCAGATTAGTTTTTAAAATGCACCACTGCAGAAAAAATGGTTTGAAACAAGGGGAAACAATAAAATACATCACGTCGTCAAGTTTACGACAGCTAAAAAATCCTCGAGGAAGCTGACATTTCTGTGGTAATATTTTTTTTAACTTGCTTTGAGAAATTGTTTTCCCTTTCGTTAGTGTTTGTTTATCCTCTCGTTGAACAGTAACAAAATGCATGAAGCCTCTCGGCTTAAAGAGATTTTCGAAGCAATAGTTCTCTGCCTCTGCCAAATGCACATAAAACTTCCTGAGACTTTGGAGTGCCACTTTCCAAAACCTTGCATATTATCATGGAGGGAATATGGAAGCTTGCAAATAAGTATGGGAATGGGGCAATCAAGTATGACTGACAAAAAACTGTTTTTAATGAGGAATCAAGTGGAAGAGACAAATTTTTTAATAAGAGCTTTAGTTTAGAAATGGGTGTAGTGTAGAATTTAAAGAATACGTTACGGATCCTAAAAGAGATAACAGTCTTTAATTTTGAGTAACTTTTATCGCCATTGATATATGCACTTGAATTATTAATATACTTTTTGTATGAAAACCCTAACATTTTTGTATACAGTAGTGCATTATGTAAACAAAAACAGTGCACATGAAACTGTTATCGCTTTGTCAGATTGCATGACTGCATGCATACTAGTGTAGTATAAGAAGTAAGTCATTGTAATCCCTGTTTGTCAGCGTAATCAATAAAAAGATACCATTTAAAGAGGTAGATTAGTAATAGCGTGTACAAAAGTACACGCAAATTTACTCGGCTAGAAACTCGTGTGATGTGGGATATGTTAAAGTCAACCATTAAGACAGACCACGCGCATAACTCAGCACCGTAACCGCTGATGAACAGGAACAAGAGAATAATATTTTACTCTAAAACAAAAGAGAAACTTTGAACTGTTATTGCCAAGAAGGGATTTTGTTAAATTTCTGCAAGCACAGGGTCTAAACTTGATACTGCATAAATGGAATGTGTAGGTTTTCCGTGGTGGAGCTCGAGTTACTGTTTACTAATAGCAACCTGGGCGCTATGCGGGTGGAGCTTAATCGATGGAGTTTCTTTGAATTAAATAAGGTTAAGCTCCACCTTCCCAGTAAATTCTAAATATCCATCATGTTCAGCTTTGTTTTTTTGTGACGATGCAGTTGTTACTGCAGCGGCCTTTTATGTATCAAGTCTGATGTCTAAAAAAAATGTGTCCAACAAAACGTCCATCCATCATTCTAGAAAACGTTAGTGGCAGATGGTTCACTTCCCTCTCGTGTGCGACCAAAATGCAATTAGTATTTTGAAAGGTTATTTTGACTTGTAACAGAAAACTGAGGAAATGGTTTGGAACTTTTTGAAAAAAAGTATTGATTATCGGAGAAGGAAATGGGAAAAAATACAAAATAGGAATAAGAGCTTCAACTAGAGCAGTTGGTTTGGTTTGTGGGCAACATTTTTAAGCAGGTGATGCAGTATATAGTGAAACCCGTGATGGTTGTATTTTGTAATGGATGAGTCATTGAGCTGATTACTGTTTTTCCCAAGCTTATCCGCCTTCAAGATGTAGGGATAACAAAGCTATTTTTTCCTGAATGCCTTTGACTGTGTATGTGAATCATCATCATCAGAGATTAGTCATCAGGGAAATTTGTCAATATTTAATTACAAATACAAACAAGCCTGCCAACTTTTTTTTCATCCTCGAAGAAATAAAAAAAGATTGATCTAAACAAGATGTGACTTATGATAATGAAAGGATAACAAGTTAGCTCACTTCCTACTATGTACTAATTACTAGCATTTTGATCTAAAACACAGTCTATAAATAATATAAACTTTGAAGCTTACCTTTGCTAATTAATTAGCCAGGAGTGTTGGATCATGTTGACTTTATTGTTTTGTACTGTAGCCTACGTATATTCGTTAAAAATCCTGTGAGTCGTCACTTAACTAACAATAAACGGTTTATTTAGCACAAAAACAAACTAGCAAGTTTGTCCCTTAAAAATAACTATCTGATAAGCTTCTGAAAGATAACCTTTGTCTCGGTTATTGACATTACAACAAAAAAAACCCCCCTTCAGTTTTACTTCACTTCAAAAACGAAGATTGGCCGCTGTCTTGAGCAAAAAAAAAAACGACGGAAGCAACAGTAGCTTTTTGTTTAGGTAGTTACGTAGTCTCCTCGTTGGAAATTTTAATCAGGTTTCCTTAGCAATTAAAACCAGTATTTTTTTAACACCAAAGATAATACAACCATGAAACAAAATTGACTAGATAGTTTGCAATAAAAACAACCTGGACTGAACACTACATTTAAAAAAGAGAGGACTTGATTCACAACCTTCTGTCGGCTAGTTGTCCCTTAAAACTGTTTTCCGGCTGATAACAACTTAACAATAATTTCGCGTATACCTACACCATGAATTTGGTTTTGAGATAAGCTGCTGAACAAACAAACAAAACAACGTGCTTACCAAGACTAGTTATATAATTAACAATTACTCTTTGCTCAACAAATTGTAATATTACCAAGTTGCAAGTCAATATTAAATATTATTTTCTGTAACAGGAATCTAATGTGTTGCTTCAACTAAGAAAAAAGTTTGAAAAATGACTGATGTATAGTTAGCTAAAAGTGTAACGTTTTTTAAATCAGTGGCAGTTCTGTAGTCTTTTAGTTTTTGTGTTTTTGTTTTTCTGTGAGGCTTGGTCGGAGACGGATGTGACAACCAAGTCTATCTTTATATGTTTCACTGTTTTTTGTTAAAAGAATGTATGGCACGCACATTGCAAGTTTTTTTTTTAAACAAAAATCTCGTCAGCTTCCGTTCAGTCGCAATTTTAAGTGTGACGCTGTCAGAATACGTTTAAAAAATTTGAAACACGGTCACTTGTCAAGTCCATAAAAATAAATGCATGAAGATTCTTCGCCTAATTAAACTAGTCTGTCTTGACTTAATTTTTGGTTATGTACAGGAAATTTTTAGATCTTGAAAATGTTTTTTTTTTTGTGTGGCTTTGTATGGGATATACTTCCTCGCAGGACAACACAGAGTCGTAGACTGAATGGGATTCTACGAAAAAAACCCATGGCATTAAAATTTTTTTTCGGTAACAACCCGACATAAGGGAACGTCTTTACATGACGTCATCCTACTACTTGAAAAATAGTCTGAATTAAAGAATCCTCATTTTTTATCAGTTAGGCAACATTTTTAGCACAACTTGAACAATGACCTTGTAAAATGGGGGTTGGTTGAGCTAGTCATGCTGGCACTAATGAACAGCTCCATTTTTAGGTGTGTAGCTCAATTCAGACCAACGACGTCTCTATTTTATGTCCCACCAAAAAAAATACCCAGTAGCCCAACGTTCAAAAGAAAATTTGTACGTAGCAAATAGCAAGCAAGTTTCCGACTACCCGAGAAAACGGAGAGAAGCAGATGGGCATCAGGTTTTTGGATGGGATTTTTTTGTCCTTTTTTTTATTTTGGGGAAGATTCTTGTCATAGTTTTTGGTGTCCCTAGTTTTTCCCTTACAGACACGATTACCATACCAAAAGTGGAAATAAAAAAATGCGTTATGCACTTTAGTTTTCTGTTCATGAGATGAACTTCACTCTCTCTCTCTCTCTCTCTCTCTGTCTATGTGCCATACATTTCTCTCGTCATCGTCGTGGCGGCCGTTCCTTTTATCACGGGTCCATCGACAAAAAAACATAAGCAGCCCAAATAGCACAATGCTTCCTAAAAAATAATGGATATTTTCACTTTTCGCTATAATCGTTAGAGTAAACGTGCTGGATAACGAGGCCACCGTTCTCATCATCATCATCCTCAACCGCCAACGTGATGGGGTTGATGACGGCGGCTAACGACAACCAACGGACTATTCTCCTATTTAAAAAGAACGAATTCTTCATGGATGCACGCATAAAATAGGCGTATAGTCAATAGAAGAAAAAAAAGAAGATGTTTCCATACATGTTGCATTTTTTTTCTCCAGGAGTAGCAGCATCAGCATCCATGTCGGCGAGGATCTATATACACCATACCATCACGAACCACACCATTTGGCACGACTACAAACGCGAGAGTGCTTTCAAGATTTTACTCGCTTTTACCCTGCACGCAGACACTCATGATCTCTTTGATTTTTATCGCTTTCCTGAATTGAAAGCAAAGACAAAAATCAAAAAAAGCATTTTTCTCTCTGGAGAAGAGCGATGTAGTGCTGGAATTACAAAAAAAGCACTACTTTTACAAGGACAATTGTTCTGTTCAGTAGCTTTAGGCATAGTTAGACACGTACAAATTTTTTGAACGCAACAACAAAATTATGAGACGGTAGACCTTGGTTGGATATGCTTTTTTTATGTGTGGAAGGATTTTTATTAAGTAGCGAAAGCTACTTTATAAAATTGTCTTGGGTGTCTGTCCGTCCGTCCGTCCGTCCGTTATCGCGAAATCTCAGAAATGTTTTGACGTACGGACGTGGGATTTGGTACACATGTTTATCTACTCAATGGCATTCCTGGTACCAAGTTTCATATAATTCGGTTGGCTCGACTATGATTTGTAGATCATGAAAGTTGATCATCTTGATTTTATGTGTGGAAGGATTTTTATTTACGTAGGGCTTTGTTTGGTTTCGACTTTTTTTGCCTCTCTTTCACCGTTTATTGCATGGTCTATGTACTCTTCTTCAGCAATACATACACACACGAAAGACGATAGTTTCCATAATTTTCCAGTCTTTTCACCTTTACACAATGAAAGGAAAACAATATAAAAACGCCCTTTTGTTTGGCCACAGAAGAATTGACTAGGATCAAGTAAATAAAAGTTTCTGGAGGCTGTTTGTATTGATACTGATGCAACTTGGTTTGATGATGTGCTCTTGTTCTTGTTGCAAGCAAAGAAGAGAATGGTTTTATTATGACAAATACATATTGCATAAGTTGTTAACATATCAATAGTCATTTTTTAGAGCTGATTACATTTCATTGTATTATGAAACTGAAAGTTGATGCTATTTCTCAAGATAAATTTGGTGCTGTTAGCGGCAGAAATAACTTTTTAAATTTTAAAATGAAATGCTCTTTTTGTTTGATTACAGAGAGTTTTAATGTTTTGTTATTTTTGGGCGAAAAGCTTAGATAAGAATGGGATTCACACCTTTCCAGGTGCTTTATTTGAGGTACACAAAAAGTGAGTCTATTTTATTATTTCATAAACCCACAGCCATTAAGCCACATGCTTGGTCTGTTCTTGCTCTGGTAATTTTTTCTTACATTTCCTTTCATGGAAAACGCAAGTGTGTATGAAATGGAACTAGTAAAATAGAAAAACAGAGACAGAGAGGATAAGTCGGTGCCAAAAAGAATAAAAAAAAAGTCGGGTCCATAAATAGAAATCTTAACTAAAGCTACTCCACGGCTGAAGACGGCAAGGATTTTTTTGGCATTCTCGTCAATTCCCATCTGAAACACAAATTCCAGTCGAGGAAATGTCTTTTCGGGTGAGCGGAAATACGGCAAACGAAAATGTTTGGAGAGAAAAGCACATGGCGCTGAAAGAGCATATCGCACAGAGGGTGTGAAAAATAAAAACAGAGAGCAAGAAACGTCCACGCAGTCTTCATTACACCGCATCCATAAACATATTCATACATACTCGGTTCTGGGTTGGATAATAAAACGGAATGGGCTGAGCCCGGAAATCCCTTTTAATAGTTTTCTCACATTTCCGGCAACTCTGTTTTTAACGCACACTTTTTATATTCATCCAGTCTGGATGTACGAACGGAAAGAGATGACGATTGTCATGAAAACTTGGAAGAAGGATAAGAGCGGAACAAAACTTCCAGATTGCTTCGACTGAAACGAAGTATTTTTGTTGCACAATGTTATGACGTGGAATTATGAATTTTAAGAGGCATTAAATTTGCAACTTGTGAAACGTATGCAAAGCTAAAAAAATTGAAAAGATCCTCTGGTTTCAGTTATAAATCAAAAAAATTGTGTATTTGATGTGTAACCACGAACTGCACAATGGCTACATTTGACCTATTCATGATACTTTTATCTAGTTAAATTAAAAGTAAGCATGTAGCATTAATAACATAACATAACATGGAATTCGCATAAAAATCTTAGAAAAACAGTCAGGGGTATTTTAGCCTAAATATTTAGTGAGAGTTTCGAGAAGCCCTCCAGTTCTTTCTCTGGGGGACTCACTGTTGTAGTATAGACCCCCAGGCTGAGCAGCTCCATTGTGTGGAGGAGAATATTTGGAGTAGACCCATGGTCGGTAGACCTGTTGTGTCCCAGTCATGTCGTATTGACTTTGTACCGTTTCTTGTGGCTGGCCATTTCTGAAGTATTGAGTATTTAAAGCTGGTCCTGGTTGACTGCTCGGGTTGTACGCACTTGGATTTGGCTGGTAGTTGTATCCTTTGTAAAAACCAGGGGGCTGGTAACCTGGATATGGCACTGGAAGAACGGATGAGGCTGGAATAGTCTGACCAACCTGAGGTGTAGCTGGGGATGGGCTATAGCTGCTATAGTTT
>VICI01000191.1:0-51756 GCA_019593645.1 Akabosia matsudoensis
AAGCTAACTATGATGCCAGACAAGGAATCGGAAAAAACGTTCAACCTCGAATTCGTAACATGGTCAAAATCACGAAAAACGTTCTTGATAGTGAAAAACTTTATTCTAGGTACGACGATGTCTGCATTCATTGCACTTTTTTCGCTGGGACAATTTCATACATTAATCTTTTTGCATGATGTATTAAAACCAATGCACCAGTCGGTCGTTTGATTTAATTTCACATTTATGAAAAATCGTCAAGCATCAGTTTATGTCGTGCGTATTATTTGACACGTCGTTTCAAAGATATTTATGGAACCTGCAATGAAATAAAACGCTAAAGGACGGTTACCTTAAGTAGCTAACGTTTTGTGTAAGTTAAACGAACTAACCCCTAATATGTGCACAATAAAGAGCCAAACGATTTGAAACGCAAAAAGCGATTTGAGCGATTTCTCTGCGACTTTGTCCATGACAAACTTAATACGCAGAAGGTCGTGTGTCAAGTTTAAAATTCGTAGGTTAGAGCATTTCTTAGCTTCAGCGACAACTGGCATACAGACAGAAGCGACGATTTTTTACACAAGTGACAGGCAAAAGAATTACTTATCAAAAAATGATCATTTTACACAGGCTGAATTCAATATGCTTCTTTGGCCAGATATTAGAAACGTACTGTAATTAGAGGGAAAATATTAATTATCAAATTAACCCTGGTACGTTTTTGGTTTTCATAGGGTCATCGTCAGTTATACGCTGAAAATATCCTGAAATCGAAAAGTTTTTAGTAGACGTACACTAGAACTGAACCGAATTAGCGGAGGTATTAAAAAAAGGATGAAAAGCCATGTTGAGTGAGGATAGACTTGGAGGTTGCAGAGAAAGCTGTTTTGAATTTATTACGCCATAGCCGTATCGTGCGAAGTCATATGCGAGATGCGATTGAAAACCTTGTTCGCAATGAAACACGACGGGTAATCGCATATTTAATATTGGTTCATACTGTACGTGTGTGCATAAAATGCATATATGTAGTTGTGATTTGACGTTCTATTATCCGATGTTTATTCAGTTTCTAATTGCATCGATGAATTGGTACGTCTATGGACACCTACATACTACACGTGGCCTTTTGGTCAATTTTCACCAAATTTACTAAGGGATGCTCAATCTTTCGTTCCCGCCCAATCGGTCCATCTTAAATGGACTAGGTTATTTTTTTTCTCTGTCCCACTTTGATCAAATTTCTTTGAGCGAAGTCTTAGATTTTTTAAAGGGTTCTCATTTCTTGTACATTTGTGTGATACGTGTCATTCAAAAACTCTCACATCGTATTAAGGGCTTCCCAATGCTATTATTCAACTTTTGTCGGACAATCGTTATTTTCTTCTTTTTTCACTTTCTTTTCTGATTTACCTTCCTATATATATCATTACGGCACTGGCTTAACAGCTTTTATTCACTACCCCATTCCAGAGGTATCTTATAAGCAACAAAATCATTTGAAGATCTGTACAAAGAAAGGAGTAATATAAATATTATAAATAAGCCCAAATAAAATATACATTAAACTACATAGAACATCTAGGAAAACCTAAAATTGCCACGAATTAACTATAAATTTTTCCATGATGATTTGGAAAGATGAAAAAATTTTAGATTTTTAACCGTGAAAGGAAATTGTATACCATGATATAGTACTAATCATTTAAAATGTGCTGCAAATGACACTTCTTCAAATGTTACTTTTCCTGCTAAAACCTTGATTAATTCTGAAGCTAAATTTTCATATTCGCTAGCTGTTAAAAGTTGGTTGCAATCACACATAAATTTTAATAAACATGAGTCCTAACGAGTCTCTAGACCCAATTTGCCATACTATACAGCAAACAATGAAAAGACTAGGTTAGAACTTGCTTGTAACATTTTGTTGATCGAAGCACTGCAGTTCCCGTAAATACAATCAAAATAAGAGGAAAATATTTCTAAAGAAGCTACATACTTCGGAGTCACAAATTTTTTGAGCATTCTGAATAAGCATGCTCTTTATTTACATGAAATGAGGCTTATCGTATTCACTACAATATTACTCCTATGATCAGTAGTATTGATGTTAATCAAAAACCAAGTATTTTGATATTAAGCGCGTAACGAAAAGCATATTTGCGAGCATATTTGTTTGCCTAGGAATAGACCAATATTAGCATCTTGCAATTGGATAATCGACTGTGTGTCCCTGAGAAAAGGGTAGTTTGAATTATGCATGTATTAGTGGATATTGTGTAAGTTTAATCAACCACAGGATGTCCCATTGTACGTGCACTCATTTTAAACATACCTGAACAATCTCAGTACACATCCGCCACTACAATCGGGAGAAAACATTACGAAATCGAGATGATGAAATTCACGTAACCCTAAGTAAAATTTGCTGCTGTGCAACAAGATTAACGAGGCTTGCAAAATGCTTCAAAGCATACATTATGAATTGTGGCAAAACTTTGGCAGCAGAGTTACTTCACATGCATTGTATTTTTTTGCGATAATTTGTATTCAAAGGTAAATTAATTAATTCTTATTCATTGGGTTTTACCTGGACGGACTCTGAAAACCTCAGAATTTCTGCGATAATCCAGGGCATCATGTGTGGAGTGTAAGTGCACCGAGAGTCCATCATAGCAGCTCCTAAATACTGCAAAATAAACTTACCATCTGGACTAGTAGCAACAGGTGAATTGCTTTTGCTAGGACAATCCTTTGAGGATATTACTGATGATGTCAAGGCATTTCGTGAATCGTCATCAGTAAGATTCACGCCAATCATGACTGCATTTGAAGTTAGAAAGTTTTCCTTGGGCATGTTTCCCCTTTCTTACAAATCCTAGGTAAGAGCAATTATGAATTCTGTAGCAATTTTAAACAACTTGCATGGGGCAATGTGTTTCACATGAGTATGAGTTCTGTTCCTACTAATTACTAACGAAAATAGTTGACTTAACACTTCACAATTTAAATTCAATTATGTAACATGAGCCATTATGCACTAATTTCTCTCGTTCCGGAAGGAAAACAAGTGTCGCGTTGTGTTTTGGTTCACGTAGCGAGAATGAGCTGCTTTGTTCTCACACTTCACTTCACGACGATGGTGTTATCAAGACTGATCCATTTGTATCCTTTGTAACTTTGATCTAGTTGATGATGATAGTCGGGGCACAGTGTCGTTCTTGTCCTCGTCGGTGTGTGTTAGTAGTGGTGAGTGAATAATATTAATAAGTCTCTCCAGCATGAAATCAGAGAGGTTTTATTTCGTACGTGACTAGACTCCAATTTACAACTACGTCCTCAAAAGTCATCCCCTATGGTCTGCGCAAATGAGCACGTTAATACAGGTGTTATTGTCACTGTTCTTGTTAATACGTATTTTACTGGAGGAACGTTCCTAATCTTCTATATACTTGAGTTAATCAGTAATCAAATCACTAAAGACTCGTATTCACTGTAACGAGAGTTCTAACAGTATCCTTGCCACTTCATTTTCTCCATAAATCATCCATCGCGCAGCGACACCCTTCAGAAGGAATTTCCACAATAGATCACCATAGCACAAACCCCCAAAGACATCAATAGTGTATGGAAACTGCATGTTTTAATCTTATTCTTGTTTTTCCTTGCGACAATACGCAGCATGTGTCTTTGTCTTTCGCAAAAGTTTTTTGCTGTCTAACCTGAAAAAAGCCTTAACATTGTGTGGATGCTGCTATTAGATTAGTGCAGTACAACAGTGTTTCATGTTTTGATTTCAGTCGTTTGTAGTCCTTATATTTTTTCGCTGAAATGCTACTTTGATCATATGAAATTCAAGGAATACAGTAAAATTGAACGTAATTTGGGTGATTTGTTGAACTTTCCTTTATGTATGGCTTTTCTAAAGGAACAAATGAACATGAACATAAATTAACAAAACGAACTTGCTGTGAAAACATTTTACGTGGTCTTACATAGTTGCTATGTTTTTTGTTTGTTCGAAAGTAATCTGCATTTCTCAGAGTATAATACAGTTGGCGTTTCTCCTGACTACATTTACATATCGTAGGATTAGTTTGTTCTCCAATTGATTAGGTCTACTAGCCGATCACGCTTATCGCATAAAACACGCATAGATAAAGCACGGTTAGATGAATGTTTAGTGGTACACCTCTTCAATGTGTACGTAGTTTATATGCACGTATATTGGCGGGAAAGCAACTAGTATTTGATCGCAATGAACGGCTGGAATGACATGGTGCGTTTCTTTGGATTAATGGCTTGTTTTCCAAGCAAATTTTTTTGATGGGATAGTACAATGTGCATTCAAATCAAATGTGTAATAATGTTTTTATTTACCAGAAAAGTGGCAAAATGCACAAACACAAGTCAACTTTTTCGTACGCAATACATGTTTATGTACATTATTATAATTAGCATCAATATGACAACAAAGAATGGTAAATAATGCTCAAGATGTTCTCAGCACATACATGGTACAATGGTATATTCAAAATCCATGACCACTTCAACAACTAGAAAGTTTGGGTAGGACAGAGAGTAAATATTTGGGATCCAGTATTCTGTTTTAGTAAAGAAATAACCTACATGATACCATATTCTATTTTTAATGCTGATATGACTCAGCAACGCGTATTTTGCACCGTTTCACCTTTGATCAAATTGTCGGGATGCATTTCTTGCACTTTATTTTCATAGATGTGTCAAACACCCATAAAAATATACATATATATCATCGTACATTATTGTATACTAGAAAATTACTTGCATTCTCAATTAAAATACTTTCGTCGGTATAAGGTTCCTTGAATACGTCCATAAATACTTGCTTAGTTAACATGCAACCCCTCCCAAACTAAGTTTTACGTTATTTACTCATTCCAATCATTAGAAATAATCGGCTAATTTTCCACTATTTTTTTGTAACTCAGTGTTCACAGTATACCTTTCCGTTTTGATTGAATTTTCCTTTGGACAACACGAATGTTGTTTGCATAAATCATTTTAAAATTATTAACTTTCATCAATTTATACAAATTGTCTTCTTCGTACGGGGAGTCACTCCGTACAGACTCCATATTTGATGTTACAAACTACACAGCATACTTTTTTTTATATTACACGTATTTCTGATAGATAGACAATCGTTTTGGCTTCTAATGTGTCTTCTTTAAAAATCCAGCAGTTGAAATTCATATTTGTTTATCTCTATTTGATTATACGACGGGACACTGGACCATCACCCTCAACTTGATCAAAGACTAAGTGCGACTAAAAGTTTTTTTTTTCGTTTCCACAATATTTTTGGTTCAAAAATATAATACAAAATATACGCAGCAGCATCTTCATAACATACTATGATAGTATTACTTTAATGTACTCTTACTTTTTTGGTATGATAATTATATTTCGGGTTAGCTAAATGTTAGTAGCACAAAAAATTTAAATATACTTCATTAAATCCTCGTTTCACATAGGTATTTAATTTTGATCGAGATCCTATAGAAGAGTGATTCAATAGTGAAAGGTTTTCACATTTCCATGACGACATGTCGTCTGTGAAAATGCGTGAAATAAGTAACGTGAATAACTTTAAAATAATTAAGTAAAATATCAAAAGAATCGATTAAAACCTAATTGTGAATTAATCAAGAACAGCTTTGTTCTATTAATATGTTCGAATTAGGGAAATTGCGTGCTGATATGGTGCAGATAAAAAGGTACTAAACTGTCAAACAACGTATTTAATATGTTTTCAGAATTTGGTTCGGTTTGAAAGATAGAGAGATAGAGGAAAAAGACACACCAAGATGCTATATTTCGAAAACGTAAGCTTCCTTCCTTAAATCCTTAAGCTTTAAACTGCGCCCATCGATTCCAATTTGATCTGATCACTGAGTTGCTAAAGATACTTTTGTTTTTTACAGCAAACCTTTTACTGTGATACTATATTTTTAATCACTGTTGTAGATTTAAACTTTTGAATTACTTAACATCACATGCACTGCACGAGGAAAATAACTTACGAACAATTTTAAGTAAGAACATATATGGCTGCAGTAAAATTAATCTTATGTCGTGTGTAAATATTGAACTTATTTACATAATGATTTATTGGTAGAATTTCGTTTCAAATAGCTAAAAACTATTTCCTTTTATTTGTTGCCTATGCCTATAATAGTCAAGATTTTATGGCCAGGACCTGGATATGTGAAAGCGAATATGAAAGGCAATAATATTAAACACTAAAGTTGTAGTACCGTAGATTAAGTATTAGTTAAGTTATACAATCACACAATGCACATAGCTTTAGCTTTAAAGCTATTGTGCCAATATCCCGTGCAATTTTATATTCTTGCCTACAGACATCATTTTCTCCACCAAGTTGGTAAGTGACGTAAGGTAACTGGAATGGTCAAGGGAAATAATACCGATGCGATAGCCTTTGAAGACGTTCCTCTTATGATCCACGTCAAATCATCATATATTGCAATCAATCAAAGACTATTGCGCACGGTTATATACATATGTTGTCTTGTAAATCTTTTGAAATAATATTTTAAGTGAAGTGAAATCAGGGCATGATTACCAGGATTATACAAGTCTAAAACTGCGCAAAACAGGTACTAGTACTACTGATGAATGGTGATGAACTTCGTAACTGCTCGACACAGCAAAATTATAGAAATTAATTGCAGTGTGCATTTACTCGTTTTCAATGTTTCGGCAGTTCTAAATACCGGGCCATAATACGCGTCCATGTATTAAAATCTAGTGCTAGAAATTGCATCGAATATATAACAATTAACTATTCTTTCCGGTAATATCAACATGAACCTCATCATTGCACCAGCAAAACGTTTCATTAGGCCTCCATCATATCTAGTAAAAATAACGATTTTAAGTCAAATACTACTTTTTATAGAAGAAGACTACATGCGTTCACTTTTTGGAAACACTAACGTTCGATTACGTGTTTCTGTGTTTGTTACGAATAATGAAAGTTTTCTCAAATACTGGTGTTTAAATTTGGACAAAAGTAATGTAGCTGAGTGAAAATTACACAAATTTTTCCGTAACACTCGCAGTTTTGTTGCGTCTATCATAAATACTAAACATACCTATTATCGGTTCATGCTGTACGTTAATTTCATAAAACAGATTTCACCGGTCAATCGTATTTTGTCTGTTGCTTTATTACACCTCTTTTATCTCTAGGTTTTTCGAGACTAGTATAAATTTTGGTAGGACTGGCCGTTTTGAAGAATAAGTTTTTGCTACGTTTAGGCCGTTCATTGCCATTGTCAATACTACAATCATAAATTCATGTAAGTAAAATGTGGATTCTTTCAAATGGACACTACTAGGAACACATAAACACGTATAAACTCTACCTATGATGCATAAAAATGGATCTGACAAGAGGCTAACTGACTTTGACCAGGATGTAATTCAACATTTACTTACGTGCGAAACTCGTTGCTTAATACTGACATGTAAATGCAACGGCCAATCCGTTCCGATCGTATAATGTTTGGATCATAAGACCATTTTTACCATTGTACGAGAAAAAAAATTGAAACCATGGTCGTTACCGTTGTTTGTAAAAGGTTTCTCAAAAGAATTATAATTCGACTAATATATGATCAGTTACGGAATTTAATGCTGACATGCAGTTGTTCAAGCTATACCATAAGTATCACGTATACAAGCATCGATTTCCATTTCATCAAGTCGTCAGCGTTTATCACGGCACTTATATAATTAGAGGGTAATTAAAAACGGGAAACAATAGACGCTTTATACTTTTATAGTGACCATTATAGTAGATCTACGCGTATGTGCAAAAAGAAGTCAATGTTTGTCTTTATGGGTAGTATTTCGGAGTCAATTATTTGAATGTTAAGCAGCATTTATATGGTCTTTAATTTATAATGAGAACCATGGCGTCCCACTGACTCGAAAAAATGGAAACTAACGGATTAAAAGAAACTTGTGGTCGTCATCTCAACTTTTCAACTCATTTTTCTGTTTGTGATTTTCGTGTCTACATGTCCATGCCATCTCAGTTTTGACCGAATCACCTACATTTGGATATACATACATTGTTATCTCATTGAGAAAGTTTAACTCGCTTGGAAGGGAACCAGCAGATATTATAAGAGACGGAGTCACAACTTTAAGTAACCTTACCCAACTTAACTGTAGGATATGCAATGTATAGTTGATATAAGAATCTGAGGTATTTCGCAATTTGACACCAATAAGTAATGTAATCATAGTGAACATAGGTATATATGGAATTAGTACAACCAGACGCCTTTCATAATGTTTGCTTTAAAACTCCATCTTTGGTAACTTTTCCCTGCTTCTGTTATTAATGGAATTAGCATAATACTGTACTTTTATACACTAGTTAGTTATATAGAATTTCTTTAATACTTTATAGAGTTGACTCTGAAGGTTTTAGGAAATGAATAAATGGCTGCGATCATTTTCACCGGTCCCGCACAACAAATGTTGAACGGTTATGTTTAGTCGAAAACACAGATAAAACAGACAACACGTGGTGAAACGGGCATTATGTAAATACTTCGTACATAAATACGGGGCTGGGCAGCAGGCGAAAATCATTTCATGGTCCATGCATAAAAAATTTAGTCCTTCTTCTCATCGTCAGGCTCCTTCAGTGTATGCCACTGAGCAATCGGGCGACGCGGCGACGCCAGCATATCAGACCAATGTCGTAGCTCTGTGCCGGTGGCGTTACATCCAAGAACAACTTTCCCGATCGGCTCGGAAGTTCCAATGCGGTCATAATCAACAACGGTTATCACTAAATTCACCTTCTGCAAAAACCATAGGAAAAAGGCGTTAAAACTTTGAGATATGGAAGTGTACCAGAAAAAGCGAACACGAACCTGAATTTGCTCGAAAGGAACCTCAAATGTGAACGACTCGTTGTAGTATGGGTTCAGTGTACACTTCTTAATGCTCGTTTTCTTTTTCTTAAGCCGTTTCCCATTCTGCATTAACGCTATCTTCACGTATGGATCTGTAACAAAACAGGTAGTTCCCACATTAGCACACCATATCACACTTGTCAAGCTATACAAGTGTAAACATCAACCTGATAAACCTCCCACGTCCATTTTCTTCAAGTTTTTGGCTTCCAGTATAACAACAGTTAATTTTCCAGCAGTCGGTACGTAACGAAGAGAAAAACAAATGTCGCCAAGCTTGTTTTCCTAGCAAAGTTATGGAATACAAATTATTGACAACGTTCAGCATCAGCATGACGAACAATCTCGTCCGTTAAGTGTTCGTTTTCTCATTATCGTAATAAAAGAGGAAGAGGTGAGTCACAGACAAGTTTACAAACACAGAGTTGTATATCAGGAGAAAAAAGTTGACATAGGAGTAGTAGAAAAACAGTAAGTCTGCAGTACACTATTTTCAACTCGAGTTACGTTATTCAATCAAAATAACTGGTTTGAGTAGTCGATAGTTTTTCTATACTAAGCGATTAAAATTAAGCACACGTTTCGCCCATTTCCTTGATTTCCAAAACTGAATAATTCAAGATTCAAAATTAGTATTCGCATTTGCGTACATTGTTCCTTATATTTGCTCAACCAGTTACTACATTGCAAACTTTCTATGTGAACACAGGGAAATGTTAGCTAGCGCTGTTTTCGTGATTATGTCACTTTTATATTTGTAAGGGGTTTCTTGTGAAAGGCTATATAATGAATAATGATCAATTAACAACACTTGAGTAATGTGTGCACTTGTGTTTGAACAAACCGTCGTGGTGATATATATTATGGAGCAGCGGATGCCTAATCCCGAAGCTTTGTTTTAAATTTCACTATATAGGTGTATTTATGTGTAAACAAGAGTTTATTTAAACATCTTTTTTTTGCCAAGCCATTGTCTTCCAATTCAATACCAATTGAAATAACACATAAAACATTATGCAATCTGTAAAGCAACTTGAAATCAGTAACAGGGAAAATTGTCAAATTTTGTAGGAAAAAGTTAAGTTCATCAGTACTCTAAAAAATGTTTGTTCTAATGCACTCATATAGGCCAAATTGTTCTAGTCGCCTATATGAAAACGAATTAACATTATATAATGAAAGCATATAGTAGTGAATTATTTAATTCGGTTCTTCATAGAAATTTTACCGCTTTTGAAATATAATACATAGCGATACACGAATGAAAAACTGCGCTTAAATGTTACATATGATTTGAAGTATTATTTTCATGTATTTGTAAAGGTTTGTATTTCAGTCCGGTCAGCGGACGAATTCGGAATAGATTTGAATCGGAACCCCTTGTGGTAATACGAGGTCGGAATTGGAAGGTGTAAGCCTGGTAATCATATTTGAATTTATGGCGTAGTAAAAACTCTTACGGGAAAACTGGGAGTGGAGTACTTAAACAAGTTTAACTGACTTATTCAGCCTTAGATTGAAAATTAGATTACGATGATTTTGGGAAAGCGTTTGCATAAAAAATACTACGGTGATAATATTTATAGACAGCTCCTTAATTAGAAAAAATGCATACGACGTGAATGCGCCGTTATATAAGATTATAAGATTTAACTCGCGTGAGAAGGATAAGCTTCGAAAACAGACTGCAATTTGTGATTTGTGTAAGTAAGTACATTTGTTGAGCTATGTATAACTAATTTTGATACTTCAGAATTCCTCGTGTGGAAGTAGTTTAACAGCACATGCTGGAGAAGACATATAAAAAGCAGCATATATATTCACGGCGGTACTGGAAAAAATTAAACCTACTCAAATCATGGGATAAAGATTGAAGCCACGAGTTAACTTAATCTGTAATTGATAAGGCTATAGGCCCGTTGAGGATGAAGGAAAGGACGGAGGAAGGGAGAAGAGATTGACACGACACTATATGATTTATATATGTTGTGTTATACACTCAATATATGCGTTTTTTCTAATGATTAATAAATTGTAGATATTGGTCACTTACATGATCATTTTAGATAAAGATGTGTTTTTGTCGCACGGTTTTCATTCGGATTGGATCAATTCGGTATTAAATGATTGATATTTGGAACCACACGGAATGAGAAAGTTGGATTAGAGAGGGAACATAGATTTGTCAGTAAAATGTTTTGTTTTGTCGACGCAAGAGCGAGAGAGAGAAAGTGAAACAGAAAGAAATATATAAGACACACACAGTAGCAGAGATAGAGAAATAGAGAGATAGAGTCCGCAAAATGTGACGATAGGCGGGCAGTTGGGGTAGATTTTTCAACATGCATTGGTTTTCATTTGCAGATTTTCATTTTCGTTCAACAAAACATGGTTGCGGAGAGCAATCAAGCACAGGCCATAAGCCACCAGCGAGAAAAAAAACCGAAAAAATAAACAATTAGGTTACCAAATATTCTTCGCGAAATATATTATATTATGTATCACATCATATAGTATCTATTAGTACATTGTATATTTTTCCTTAAACGGTTCTTTAACGCCTCGACTTAGCATACTAAGAAGAGTAAAGAGAGATTGAACCGTTCCCAAGCATCTAGGAAAAATATATACCCATCTACAATGGACCATGGCTTCGACAGATGTAATTACCTAGATACAATTGCTTCATTCATTTTTTGTCTTCTATGTCTGTTTGATTTGTCACTGTTCACTATTAGTTAAATTCGTCTTGTCAATCAACGTCATGTAAAGGCTTATAATTTAGTTAAATCGTCACAACACATGTATTGGAAATCTGCATCAGTTTAAATTTAATTTTTATACCTTAAGTTAATATCTACGAAAGCTAAACGTGGAATCCAGCAGGTCATGCAAAATGGTAGCGTAAAAACATTTCAATTTTATACAAGCAAAGTGTGAAATAAAACGATCATCTCTACTGTTTAATCCAGTAAGCAAATCTATGGAACACCTGAAGATATTATAGAGTTAGCACAGAATCTGGGAATGATTGCTTGCAACCTTGCCAGAAAAACAATAATTGCTGGTTACCGTGCTATGGGCTTGAGTTTTGTGCTTGCACACATAATCAGTTTCTGCACTACCTGTACAGTGTCAAGGCTGTTAATTAGAATTTAAAAGAACAAAAAACTGGGAGATATTTAGTCTAGCATAAAATTTCAAATTGTAAATTATGACTAGCACAATAAAAAGCTATTTCTGAATTTTGTTAAATCTGGTATACATCATGCGACACATCATAATATTCGTAAACAATGGCTTTGAGTCGTCTTCGGCTTTGAATCGAATGTTAAAGAAAGAGAAACTGAATTTTTCGTCATCGTAATGAGAAACATGAATGAGATTGTTCAAATGTCATAAAACAAAAGCATTGAGAAATTTCGAGGGCTGTTCAAGGTTCTGTGATCTGGTCGGTATGATATGAGTTATTGTTAGTAACATTAACATTTGTACGACTGTAACATCTTGTGAAAAGTCTACGAACGAAAAAGTATAATTAGACGTCTAATTTTATGAACTGAAGTGCTAGGCTGCTTTAACTATTTGATTATGACGCAGAAAGTACATAATACGAAATTGAAGAAATGAGTCATAAATGTATGTCATTGTGTCTTCATTCAAATGTACAATCGTATTTTGTTCTGGACTGAATTCATGAAAGTATCAGAAAAATTGGCAATTTGTTTGTACGTGATTTTTCATGAACCGAAATTTTTGTACTAAAACGTGAAAGACTGTTTATGCTTGGGTACGGTGTCAAGGCTCACAACTTTTCCAACTTTCAACAGAATTAGTTTTCATGACGAAAAAAAAAGAAACGGAAGTCTGATTTTACCATAAAATCATGTTTTCTAACGAGCAGAAAATATACTCAAGTCGAGAACTGTATGGATACATTATTTTCTGTCCATGTTTATCACTACACGTTATAGTGCTTCGATTATTACCTGTCCCCCCTCGCCTTCAACACTGGAAAGCTCCTTCCAATCTTCAATAGTTTGTGCCAGGTCGAGTTGACATAGCGGGATCTTTACCTCGCCGATTTGATCGTGCTTTGAAAAACGATCAAAGTCAAATATGGCGAAAACCAGCGTTTTGGCCATGAGATCTCCATACGGTAACTGAAAATCAGAATACACATATTCACTTAGAGAGTATTAAACGTAATGTACACTTCAAAATCAAGACCCTTATCGTTAGACACAGTATTTGTGAACACTTTACATGGGGCACATTTTCTAATAGGAAAAATAGCCTAATATCTAAAATTCTGCGAATAAGTACAATCCAAAAAAAGCACAATAGAATGAACTTCTAGGAACTTAAAGAACAGTCAAGGTGAAAGTAGCAGTCTACCCTTCATACTTGAACTAGCCTTATATTGTATTCACAATACCATTCCAGACCCATGCATATTTCATCACGTCCTTTTTGACAGGCTACAAGTAAGGACATAGGCAAAAATGTACGCAGTAGGTATAAACGGAGACACGGGAGAAAGTGAGTTTCGACAATCACACTGGGCTGATATTTCTCCTTCCGGTGATCTTTCACCTTTAAGTATCATACAAATTTGATGAGCTTCCGAGAATATGAAACAGCTAATAACTGGAGCTGGAATATTATGTGCCAATAAAATAGACCATTAACATGTATAAACTGGTTTTGAAAGGTAGACTCTCATTAAGAATACATTACGCTTGGCTAGTTATTCTCTGCTGTTGCACCACACAGCCCATTCGATCCTCTACTTCGTTTATACTTCAAATCAACTTAATTTTTGTGTTTCCCTTCGTGTTCGTACTCATTGCACAATCTTCATGAGTACAAATACTTCAGCAAAAGCCAAAATAATTGTATGCTAATTTTTACAAGATTTGGCTAGCACCCAATTTCAGCTTACCTTGAAGTTGAATGTTTCGTTGAAAACGGGATTAAGAGTCTTGCGGTGAACCTTTGTTTCAAACTTCTTTTTCTTGTCCGGCAACAGGTATACTTTAACATAAGGATCGGATGTACCACCCATGTCAAGTGCTGGCAGATCCTCGGCCTGACTTACTGTCACTTGTAAGTTGTTAGCGTTGAAATCGTACTCGAGCTGTAAATGTTAGCAAACAATTTAAGTGAAAGAAATCGATTGACGTGATTTCAAGCAGCTACTTTCTCGACTGACTTGCACAGAAATGCAGGTGAGCTCCTTCATTCCTGTTAGCCGTCGAAGGATAGTTATACATACTTAGTTGGTTGATTTATCGCCTTCGACCACAATTGCACAATAGATAAGATTTGCATTTCGTCCCTTTACTCGTATTTTGTGCCACTTACTCTGTATTGAAGTTTTCCTAACTTTTGAACATGCACCTTACTCTCCTCCTCTTCAGGCTGCTCCTCTGCGTTTTCGGTTAATTCTTCCATATCGGGCTGTACCTGTAGAGAGAAAAGAAATATGCAACATTTTTCAACTGTTTCATATGTAAACGCTAACCTCAATGGCGACATCCGAATTGAAATTCGGCTGGGGGATTCTTGCATTCGGTAAAGTGAAGCGACGGGAAACTCGAGATTCTTCCTGACTTTCTTTTTTACCTATCCGAAAGGAGCAAAAACTCCATCCAAAATTTCGCGGCATTTTAAAACTACCAGACAATTTAAGTTTAAAACTTTATTCTGTTTGACAGCTGGATAGAATATCAAACAATGTCACAGTATAATCTAAGAGGTCAATGACTTTTTTCAGGAAAATCAAACAAGTGGAGACATCCTACATTTCAAACAACATGTACAGTCTCAAGGAAAAATAACGAAAAAATGTTCACGACGCTGATGAGGGCGAATTGAAAATGTGACAAGTAAGTTGGTAATATTTCTGTACTTTGTGCTATCACATATCTACCCTTCTGTATGTCAAGCAGGTAAAACCTTCCTGTCTTCCTAACTTGTCTTAACGTCAACATCTGAACATCACCGGGAATCGCTCTCCTGTAATTTAGGCATCACGTGCTTCAGAATATAACTGTGATATCGTTTTGCAATTCCTCTCTATCAATTTTCTCCATACTTGAGTTGACTTTGTTGGGAAATATGAATACTCGAATCGAGAATTCCAGTTTAATATTATTACTAGGGCTCGTACTGGAAGCTGCCAGCATAACTAGGAATATGCCAGTAGAAGGGCCAGCTCTCCGACTGGCGTATTTGTTTTGATATCAATACAAATTGAATTTTTAGCAGCATAAAATACAAGTGAATGTTGCCTACGCAACACACGGAAGATGAGAGTTCACCATTATAACATATTATAACGTATTTATGGTACTCTACCTCAACTCTTAAAAAACTGATTCGTACCTTTTCCTTGTAAGCGTTTCCAAGCAGTTGTACAGACTTGAGATCGACCGCCCCCTTCACCCCCTTCTTTGCATCCTTTGTTCTTCGTTTCCGGAAAAATCGTCGAATACAGAGAAAGCAGGTTACTAAAATCAGTATAGCTATACCTGTGAAACAGAGTACACATTTAAAAGGAAAAATTAAAACATTCGTCTGAGTAACTGAAATATGTGTATGTGATAATGGGGCTTTGGATTCTTTTGAAATTATACATTCGTTTCTTATACAGTTAGAAACACTACTCATTCCTCTAAGTTGTTTATGGCATCAATTGCAACATTGACCGTGTCCATAATGGAGTCCCTTTCTTCTTAAACTAGATGATTTCATCTTAATGTGGGATTATATTGAAAAAGTGGCTTGCTTCGTATTTGAATCCTAGTCATTGGCAATGGCACTTTCATTTGCCCACATTTTCGTCTGAAAACATGTAAATGAATTAGCGGTTTGAGCTAGAAAGATGGGTGGAGATTCAGAAAATGATTATCATGAAGTTCTGGGTATAGCAAACTCGTGTCTACTGACTTGAGTTTCAGAAATATACCACGTTAATAATTTTGGTTTAACTATGTGGTTCTTTACTCCTTCATTACTTGGATGTAATGAGACAAATAATTCTATGGGACATAAACACCATGAACATATCCGTCATATGTCTATGCATATAGGAATATAATTACTTTAAAAGTATTTGCTGCAGTAAATCCTGCTCAACTTTCTGTGTTGACTTGCTGATTCCACGAAAACTTCGAAAACACACACTACGACTCGACGAAAGTGAAGCACTTAATAAAGTAGATCTGTTATCCGTATAACTTATAAATGACAGTGTTGAACTTGTTTGGTGGGTGCGGTCAGTCACCATGACTTACAATCTATATAGAGGGAAACGAATATGATTATGCACTAACCTATTACTATTGCGTACATTCCCCAAGGAGGGACTCCAACTTCTTTTCCAATTTTTTGGACAATCTGATCACTCTTGTCTATAAATTCTTCTGCCGCGCCTTTCGTCGCCGGAACTTGTTCTGGAACTATTGTAGTTGGCACAGCATCTGAAATAGTAATTAAACAATGAACAATGCAATCTATAAAGTCATAAACTCTACACGTAAACCTGTTTCTAAACAAGAAATAGGAAAAGTAGTTTTGTTGATACGTAGCTTACTTGGGTTAGGTGTCGTCGAAGATATGACCAGTCTCCTTGGTGCACTCGATGGCACCACTGGTTCAATAATGGTTTCGCCATCCCGCTTGGCTCTCCTCAGGATGTTAGAAAATGTCTTCTGTATTGGTGGAGCCATTCTGTAAACAAAAATAAGCATAACCACATTTAGAGGTATAGCTGCAATTTAATTATAATTAAAAGCTAAAAAGCAAAACACGCTAAATACGATCTTCACGACTCATTAAACACAATCTTCACAATCAGTGATATATCGTTGGAAAGTTCTTAAGTAAGGCATTTCAGTTTAGTATTTTTCTCTATTTCTTTTTGCTTTTTCTTTGCTGGTTTGCTTTCAGCTTCATCATTATCGATGGGCCTTAACGGCTTTATTTTCTTTTATTAAACGGCAACACCAACTGCTTTTTCCGCGATGTGGAATGATTGCAGGCTTATTTTCCGTGTTACGATGCATCTATATTTCACCATGGTGACCCATACATATATTGTGTATTTTCTCAACAAGAAACGTCGATGAATTTTCTATGGGTGAAATTGTACAATTGTCCATGCCAAGTTTGACATTGATTAATTAGAAATGATATATGTTGCATTATCTTAAGATTCCAATGATAAAATGGGACAAACGTTGGAGTGGCTTCCTGTACTAATTATGGCTGATACATAAACTTGAAACTATAAACCATATAATAAATGTGTAGTCCATAGTGTAGAATAAGTAATTCGCGCTGATCTACGTTCTTACACTTGCTGAATGCATAGAAGTTAACATTAATGTCTGCATGCCGTATATCGGCACTTCTTGAAATGCAACGTTTTCAACAAAGCACGTTACAGCTACTTAATGCAGAAGGCTACTTTTTTAGCTTTATGTTTGTTTGTGATGCGTTGATGCTATTTTTAGTAAATGCATCAAGCAAGGAAGAGAAACGTACCTCAAAAAGCCTACATTTTAAATAGGGGACTAATCAAAGTTTTGTTATAGTTAACGCTTCTCCTAAGAAGAGCAAATCGACGTGCTAATAGTCAATACTTGTCTCAAAGACGTCAAACAGTTTTCAAGATTTCCTGTTCGAACAAAATCATTTTGACATGAAGTGGGGATTCCACAAAACGATCTATGTAGTTTGTTTCACGGACGACAGGATTAGTTTGTGTATAAGTTATTGCATCGTCGATGAACAGCGCAGAGACTAGATATGAATAGGAAATTATCAAAGCTGAAGAGTGGAGACATGATATATCACGTTTCGTCATATAATAATATCGCGAAGGTTACTCGTACAATAAAATACCAAAAATAAAGTACAAACGATAGTTTTTCCAGGGACTAGCCTCTCAAATACTGGTTTCCTCTCTTGTCTTCCAAATTTCTGCTTTTCTTACAGTTGATTCTGTTCCCGTTGTGTGTAGTCATGCATCAAGTGTCTGACTTGCTGAGAGCGTCTTGTTTGAAAATGTTAACATTATACGGATACGTCATACATTCCCTTGCTTTCACTGTCAAGCTTGTTATCAGGGAAGCAAGAATAGTCCGTGGCATTAGAAAGCACTTGGTCCTGTAATACGTTGTAGAATCTCCGACTTATACCTTTTGGAAGGAAGCCCAAATGAAGCACTTAAGACCAATACCTGTATAATATGGGTGAATACCACTTGATCTGACTGATTGACTCACTACGAGTGTACCTTCCATCAAACGTATGTATAAGAAGGTAAAACATCTACGTATGATTGCAAGAAGAAAGAAAATTTCTGTAAGTAAACAAGTTTCTTCATCATTTTTCGAGGTGTAGCACCCTTGGCAGATATTGATCGGGAAGATAAAAGAATAAATGTACTGTTTATAACATTTCTTCATTGTTTTTGACATCACGCCCATCTTTCATTTCGTTTACTGCTTTGCTGATACCGAAAACAAGGGAAAAGGGGAAAAATTCGCGTGTAAGCTTCCCTACACATGGACCGTTTCTCACGACGACTGCATATTTTCCCATTGTATATTAGAATGCGAGAGACTATCGGCAATGTTTTCTATTACAGCTTTATAGGTTTCAAGTGAAACTTGTAGAGCTTTAATGTCAGCAAATACATTACTTCATGGATTCTAGTGGATTCGTTTTTCATCATTTCATCAATACTTTCAACGAGCCAACCGCGAAATGGCATGCTACCCAACTTCACAGCTTTCTCCGGACTAGGCCGTGTGTAAACACATATTATGCATGTGTCGTTCTTAACTGTATGTAGCGCGATAGTTTAGTCGCTCTAGTTCAAAGAAAGCTCTATAAATTTATTCATGTTTTTACTTTCTTGTAATACTTAGCCCAATGGACCAAAATGTGCAAAAATGGACGTCTTCTCAGTAGAAGTACCATTTTCTTTTAAAAGTACTTGTTCCATTGATTTTTACATTACATGCGGGTGACCTCGAAGTCCGTATTTTGTTTCTTGTTGTTCGAGATTTAATGTTCCTTACGGATTTAATGTGGTTAAGGTCAGACACAAAAATATTTCTGACCCTGCAGGTACTTGGAGGTTTAAAAAGACTCAGACTTGCGAAAGTAGGTGCTTCAGATGTTATATGGTCATTATAAATGATTATGGTAGCGTCTTCACAGACAAATAATGTCAAAACAGGGGTGAAGAGAAGACTGAAATTTCAAATTTGGAGTTTTAAGGTTGTGATGGAAGAAAAGCTGTCCAGTTTGAAGACATATTTTTACTGCGTTTTGTCTGCAGCATCGCATTGCCACTGCCCATTGCAACTGCTCTGTTTCTCTGTCTTGAGCAAAAAAATTAAGATGCAAGCTTGGTGCATGCATTAGGTTCAACTATTGTGTTCGGAGATAAACCCACGAAATGGAAAAAAAGTGGAATTGCATGAAAAAAGAATCATTAGGTCAATTAGTAAGCAGCCAATAATTGATTTGAATCCCGTCGTTGTCCAATTTTTCCACTTTCATCTGCATTTTTCAAAATTGATTTTCCCACATAGTTCGAGTTTCCACATGCCTACTGTGGTACTGAACCTTTGTGTGAGGTAGCTGCCCTGAGAAACCAAGCTAGGCTAAAAAAAATTCCCGTATCTCAATCAACAGGCTCATAGTCAGGATCTCAACAAGCATATACAGTGTCGAAGACGAATTGCTTAATAATACGTAAATGGCACTAGAATCGATAGAAAATTTATGAGGCATCATGTCTCCACACTTTGATCCATACATCGTCATGATGCACAGAAAGTTGACTAGGGAAAGAAAACATTTCCACAGGATACCCAAGTTAGTTTTCTGTTGCTCTTTCAAAAAGCATTATCCAGCAAAAAAAAACTTCACTTGTTACTATTATGTATCATCAGCTTGACGAATGTAGGATAAGTCGTGAATCCACTTCCATAATAATAATAATGTGTTACATTACATTTTCCTATTACTACACAGGTTATGTTTGGTACATCACAAACCTCTACTCTAATATCCGGCTTTTGTGATGATAAGTAATGCGGCTTGTATGACAGTGGTAGCTTGAAGCAAGAAAAACTTTCCAATGATAGGTCTTTGGAGACCTGCTCATAACGACAAGGAAAATCACTCATATCTGTACAGTGTTGGTTTTCATCATCACCATATTGAGGAGATCATCATTGTCATCAAGTAAAATATGATCATGCAATGCGTTTTTTTTTGCTACAACAGACACTTGCTGCTCTAGCATGTTTAACTGCCAATAAAATGATACCACTAGTCACCCAAGATGTGCTTTATATTGCCCAATAAAAATGAATGAATCCATATTATCTGCGTCGTATAATGATTTTTCCACTGGAAATTCTATTATCGTCATGATCATATGGAAACATTAAATTATCCACAGTTGGTTGAATGAATAAATGATCTGTGGACAATATCGCTCTAGTCCATGACGCTTGCGGCATCGCTGTGCATCATCATCTGAGTGCCGAGGCTGCTCGCTAGCTGAGTTTGCGTTTATATAATTTACCCAAATGATCATCTGCATTAACGTCGTCTGCATTCTCGCAGCATTCCATTTCTCCACACTCCGGAAAGAACTAAAACTGATTGACTAACAACTTCAGCTCCATGTACGTTTCTGTTAACTTGCCGTCTTTCGTCTATTTTACAAACGCTCATAATCTATTTATTATTCCATTGGAATGGATCCTTCAATAATCCCGTTAAAAAGTTTTCACTGAGTAGAGTTTTGCTAAAATATGAGAGCATGTAGAAAATACGATCAAGCAGAAAAACGCGTTCCTCAAGACTCCGTTCATTCACGAAAAAGAGAAAGCAAGCCTTATTCATTTAGTAAGTACTGCATCACATGAGCATCATTGGCACTGAGGATTGTTTTCGTGTTAGCACGTAACAAGATCCAAACATCTCCCTATTTCCTTCTCATACTCAAATAATATTAATGAGGATTCAACTTACATGAGAAACTACACATTCACAAGTTAGCCAAGTAGAGTGAAGCAGGCTTCATTACACTTTTATCGGATCACTGATGTGCATAATATATTAAGGGATCAAGAGCGACGAGATCCATCATTTTGAAAAAAAAAACTTGCAAACTTGACACTACTTTCACCCTAGTTTTCCTCTCATCGGGCTCCAATATTTGCTTCGTTGTTCATGGCGATTGGCGACATTGTTGGCATTGCAATGAGTTTGAGAAAAGTTTGACGTTGCGCTTGCCTTTCGGGTGATAGCAGTACCACTTAGCACGTAGTAAACAGCCCTTGTCTATTTTTGGATTGCATTCTGTTTGACACGGAAAAGAATAATCATGAAACGTAGGGGAAAATAACGGCTTTTCCAAAAACTTTTGATTTATAATTTGCTTTTATGGGACTGTCACTTCAGATTGGTTCGGAAGCATTGCAAGTAGGAAAATCTATTGTTTGATGGTAATTAGCCCGATCAGTTTCACATTAACTGGGTCACAGTGACATTCTGTATTGACTGTTTCGCTTTGACAATTTGCAGACTGCAGTTAGATCCGCACAACAAAAAAGGGCAATGTATCCGTAGAGAAAGTTAAATTAAAAATTACACTGGTTGTTGCTTTTCAAAGATTGTGGGGCAAAGCTTTACACTGTACCATCTGAACTCAAAATAATTTCATGGTCCTTCAAAGAGGCAAAACATGAAATACCGGGCGTCGGTTTAGCCGGTAGTCAATACCCCGTGTACCTGTTTTCTCGATGATTTAAAAAATATATAAATATAAACTTTTATGACTTTTATGAAATATTATTAGCTCTCTTTTGATTTTTTTGTATGATTCCTGAGAAAACGCTTCATAAAACTAAATTTAAAAATGCGAGTATTTTAACCTTTAACGAAGTTAACACAGGCACTCACTCAGTTACAAATGATACAATGTTACAGGGTTTCAACGGTAGATTCTTAACTGATTTCTCAATTTGCCATCGGCAGAATCGAATAAAGCTTCCCAAAGCATCTAAACAATAAGTTGCTAGAAGGCCGACTAATTGCTGGCTAAATTGGATTGTCAAGTGACCTGATAGAATGATTGGTGACCCGGAGGACACCGGTTTTTCTTTAAATTTTACACGCATTTATATGAATAAAAAAGCAAATGCATGGAAAAGAACCTGCGTCATCCCGCAAGGAGGCATCATTCTATTAGGTCACTTGACTACCTATACATGACTTGCAGCCCTTTGGTACAGATGCGACGATTCGTACGAAATGGCTTTCGACCGTGTTTGTTCACTGTTCCTTATTGTATATGCCAACAAGTCAGGAATCGGGAGCACACTTTCAAAACTTCAATACCATCCGTACTTCATACAGGAACATATTATGTATGCATTGTTTTTGTGGCCTCTTCTGTGATTTTAATCGTTATTTTGCACGAAATTGAGGAATAATTTTTTAAACGGCAACGCAGTCGGCAAGCGTACTGACGATTTCTAAACATGTTGGAATATTAAGAACAGTACCTACATGCTTTCTTTTGCATATGCATGAAAAATTGGTACAAAATGGATTTGATAGAAACTTCAATAAATCAGTTTTAGTAATCTTGCGAAAAATTGGACTAGTAAAACCTCTCGCTGTACTTTGCTAAAACGGATTACTGGCAATATCATGGAGATAATTTGTCTGATTAGTGCTATCAACTTCTTTTCAGCAATCCTCAACAATTAAGCAATCAAATTCTTTCATTCATATCTACTAATCTTTTTTGCTTTGATACTGTTCCGAACGGCATGACAAGCTCGACATGAATCTCAACCAAGCAGCTGAACAAGCATGTGAGCATGTACGAAAGTTCTTCTATACGAATATTCATACCTGTACGAATCCCCCAGTACGCCTTCACATTAATGACCACAAGATCCGTATTCCATTTCAGTATATTTACACAGATAAAACAGGTGTATCAACAAAAAAATTAGACGTGTGAATGTATCTGATCTGTCTATTCATTAAAATTACGTTAGCAAAAAATAGACACATTGATATCAGCCATCCTTGGCCGTCAAATCAAATCCTGTCCCAAATCAGAACTCTTTAATGTTGAAAAAAAGAATTATTCACTGCAATTGCATTTACCATCATTCGTATCCCTGATGGATATCGATGACATGCAATGCGACCGCAAACACCCCGTGCCTCTTGACGTTTTGTGCTTGAAGTTAAAACTCCTGTACGCCACATGTCTGAAAATTAAAGAATCGCCGAAATTTGACGATAACAGACAGCACCGACGACCATATAAAATAACTTTCACTACTTAATAATGTAGTTAAAACGATATTTTAAAATAGACCAGCGCGGTTGTACACACTTTCAAAGTAGCGGAAGCATTGAGCACCACTACGATTGTGCAACACCAAGCACTATGATTGCGCAGCACTTCCTTAATATTACACTAAAATAGCAGTAATGAGCGATTATCAAGAAAACGGTAGGGCCGAATTTTCTGAATTTGTGTGACAAACATGACCTTAACGATACAATACAGTGTGCCAAATCTCAAGTGTATACGTCAAAGCGTTTCTGAGATTTCGCGATAACAGACGGACAGACAGACAGCACTTACGATCTTCTAAAGCAGCTTTCACTACTTAAGCTCTTCTGGGTCCATACGAATTCATTGAGTGCGGTGGAATTTCTATTTTTCTGAGGCCATGTGTCATGTCGCAAGGGTAAGCTCAATTGTTGTCGTACATGCTTTAGTCATGTCGCTATTTTGACTAACGGGTGAAAATACACTACTACAAATGAATAATGTTTCCAACAGCTGCACGCACTCTTACTACTCCATTACGTTTGTTCTTAGGATGGTAGTCCTACGGTGGACTCAGAATGGATTTCTCCTCCCCCATTCTTCTATTGTTTGACCAAGGATGGAGGACAGTTATGCAAACCCCTTTAGCACAGATAGACGAATATTAATCCAATTTTGGCTGAAAATTTGCAACGTTGGCGATTAAATTAAAATGAAGAAGATAACAGATACCGATAGACAACAATCTTTCTTTTACAGATGCGAAGTCTTTCAATAAATTTTGTTGCATCTGAAATCTTCTAACATATACATACAACCTAAAATCAGCACTTTTAACAGTTAAGTTGATTTCAAAATGAAAATACTAAAAAAATAAAATGGAAAAGCGGACACCCGCACGACTCTCTCGACAGCTTGCTCTCCCCATGCATATTTGAAACGTAAAATGTGATAAGTAATTCAACTATTTATGCCATATCATCCTTTCCTGTTCATTCCAAAAGTGAATAATCAATAGAAACAAAACTTTGAGCGCGTGCATTTGTCTTGCAACCGGGTACCTTACTTTCTGATTGGAAGCAACTAGGTATTTGATGGAGATATATCTCTTTCAGTTGGGCTAATGTTATAATCGTAAGGTTGATCTGTTCATTCAATTGCCCGTATGAAGTGTACAACCAGAGATACAGCACGAAACCTTATATGAGCTGAACGACAAAACGCAAAACTACAAGTTGAAACTTTGACAAGCAAAACAGAAAGTAAAGTAGTGGTGCTTGAGCTTGAACGTTTGTTTTCAATGAGGAATAGAAAGTGGTTCATAAAAGAGCTGCCAATCTCACTCAATCAATCTCATTCAAAATTCATGAAATGGCGTGCGTAACTTGTTTCCAGGAAAGAAACTCTAGGTGTATGATCCTCCCTTGGGTATGTAACACGCTGCTGGCAATCAAGCTAACTTTATACACAGCAGGGATGTCTGGCGAAATTAACAAATCGTTTTAGAATCGCTTAAAGCTCTACCTTTGGTATATAAAGACAACTGAACATTACACCTTCCTGTGCCGAATTGTACACTATGATAACGTGCCGAAATGGCATCAACTCAAGACCGAAAACCGCAGTTGAGAGAGAGTAGATTTTGTTGAAATGAGAATGAATCCAGTCTAGCTAACTGACCAAATCTCTTTGGAATAACATAATTATGGTTGAGAATTGCGTTTTTAAATTGTAGCATACTAGTGAACCAGCCAAAGTTTACCTTTACTACATACTATTGCATTAGCTGTAGACATCTTTCTGGTTTGTGTTGTGGTAATCCTGGCTACGATGAACACATTCAAAACAGGAGAGATAGGGACATGAAAATCCTATTTCCATGCACTTTCACTGTGTTGGGTTTCAAGTGTGTTTTTCGTAGCCTGGCCTAGACCACTGCCTGACAATTCTATACTGAGCTACCACACCGCAAACAGAGAACCGACGTTTTGTTTTTATCTTGACTACTGATTTCACTGTCTTCTGTTATAATTAAGTAGGCCCTCTAATTTTCCCTTTCCCAAGTGTCTAATTCACTTTGTACTTTAATAGTAAAAAATGAAAATATGGAAATTCATTCTCAAAACAGTACCCCCTGGTTTGTTATGTGTGTGACGCTTCAATTCCAAAGCACTCTTGGCTTGGCTTGCTCTCGTCAGCACTTAGTAAAGACGTTTTAAGGTTTTAGCTGGGAAACTTGTTATGATTTTACCCATATTCGCTTGCAACAAAGGAACGATCTTGGGACTAGCGACGAGTGGAGAAATCTGGGAAAAGATTTTGTTCTGTTGTTACTTTGATGCGTCATTGGCATTATAGTACAAATACAAAAAAATGGTTTCCTACAGTAAGTGAATTCATACCAACAGTCCGAGTCCACTAGAGATCTTCGGGGTGTCTCACAGTAGAGCCCAGCAAGAGAAAGTGAGAAGCACAACATGATTTTCTTCCTTACTCTTTTTCTAAATAGTGTACATGTCTGTTGTGCATGGTGCGACCCTATAAAAACCATCTTTTTCAACATCTGTCCCATAGTTTATACTTTCTGGTACTCGGTGCTGAAGCGTTGGTAGAAAAGTGTCTTGACGAATTCACGTTACGTATTAATGGCTATTGTTTAAAACCTTTAAAAACGGCGAGTAAAACCTTTAAAACGTTTTAATTAAATCTGGATCCCTTACAGGCCTTTTGGTGTACCTGGTTTGCGATATGTACAGAATAGGCTCCCTAGCACCGAGAGCACTCTGGCTGATTTTTGGCCCTTTGGAAAGGATTTAAGGGCCGACATTGTATGTATGTACATTAATGTATGTATCGTCACCAGTTGTATCAACATGCGAAAAAATTGTGTACATACGCCAAATTTCCTTTGAAACAAGAAAATATGTTAGATATGCTTCCTTTGACAGATATCCTTACTGATTTTGAGCCCTCAGACGGTTACTTTCGTCATTTTCTTTGCAAATCGTTTGGAGGATTTCGTGCAGATTGGTTAGGTATTACCAAAATTGGTTTAGTGCAATTTTTGCACCATACAACTGACAAAAACATAATCCTCGTTGGAGATACTGATAAGATATTTTTGGATAGGATTGAACTTATCCGAATGGAAGGTAGCGCTCAACCAGAACAAAAAGTTGTCCTAGTTGGCAAACGTTGATACAACATTCAACATTGGCTGATTTCACTATTAATTGTGTTGGCACATGGCCCCAGACGTGCACCAGCAGATGCCAAATGGTTCAAAATTGACCAAATTTAATGATAACCGCTTACCGTTTGAATTTTTCCGTGAATCATGACATCCTTGACCAACTTTTACCTTCCTCTTTATATTTTGACAAGGAAGAATAAAATACTATACACGTGTTCCTATTCCAGGTGGTAACGCGATACTAAACGATACAGAATTCATGCGTTCCAAATCCAAAAATCCATAGCAAAGGCAATACCCTGTAAATGAGCTGACGGTGGTTTTGTCTGACATTAACATAATTTTGAGCATGTTGAAGGGAAAAAAGAAGTATGGCTCATGAAAATATGGCATCTATAAAAATTTTCAAGAGACGATTACGTATTGAAATTATTCGTACTCGCATAAAAGCCACTGGCAGCCTTATTAGCTTCCCTAGTATGGTAAGGTAAATTCATCCCATATAATTCCCAAACCGGTAACGTAGACCTACATTCCTGTCACCATGTTAGAATATCCTGGGAACGTCATTACTGCGTAAAGCCACAAGTGCAAAGTGACTGATACCAGTAATAAATTAATACGAACGATTTCATCTTTTTGTTATACTTCCAAGGTGGTCTCTTCTGATAACGGTTGAGCAAGAATTTCATTCTCAAAGTAAATACTAGGTCAGCGGTTAGCACCAAACAACTGGTTGAAGATACACAAAATGTTGTAAATTATCCAGATATCACTGCGAGGCATTATGTAGTTGCGCCTTAAAAAGATGTTATCGTTTAAAAATCGATAAAAGTTCGTTTTACTCGCAGTACCAAAATACTATTAGGATATATAAGGGCTACGTTTCATAGTAAATCCGAGCCTTCAAAAGAATGCCTTCAGTGTTCACGCCCCGCAAAAATAACGAGATTCAACTGCTATATCAATGTTTAAACCTGCCTAGGTATTATTCGATTATCCCTTTCCCAATGAAGAGGATACCTGATAATATTTTCATTTTTTCAGGAATGCTTGCAGCTATTTTGCTATATGCATAGGTAACCAACCATCTTTACCGCCCGGAATGCCGAAGTCCTCTCCAACACTTTGCAGGGAATCTTTTCGTTTGACAACAACTTTGTGAGCGGTGAATTCTTACCTAGACAACTTCAATAATGTAAGTCAAATTGATGTTCATGAAACATGATGGGAAGAAGATTTCATGCTCACTGCTTTCTCCCGCTTGTGCAGAGAGCACAAATTAATTGAAAGCTATGAAAGGCCCTATGAACCCATCTTGTAAATCCTGCCTTCGCTTCGTTGTGTTTCTGTTTCACTTCTGCCAGTATAAACTCAAGAGTCTTATTGTTTAATAATCGAGTAAAAGGACAGTATTATCGTATTTTAAAAATAATCTAGACTATTTTACTTCCAAATCATTAGATAGTAGTTCCCATTTATTTGAACAGTTACCAATCAGTTGATTTTTTAATAAACAAATAACGTAATTTTATTAGACATACATAGAGCATAATAACAAACACCAAGTGTCCTTTCAGCGAGCATGAGTTTTTCCCAGATTTTAGTTTTCTTTCCTTGTTTTCCATTTTTGCAATCGTTGTGGCGACTGTGTAAACACATCAATGAATAGAAAGAGCACAAGAAAATATTATGCACGCGACCAACGCCTCTTTTCTTCACATTAGGCAACCCTTTTTCCCCTTTCAATTCACTCTTTTGACTCATTGTGCACAGTTCTTAGCGATGATGTTAGGAACTAAGTACATGCAACTTTTATGGCTTCCCTGCTGACCCCAAGTCGGGTTTAGCACGACAGGAGGGAGTACAGAATAAAAGGATGCTATCGGCTGTGGCGCAGAATTGCTAAATGAGCTTTTTTTCTGTTACATGTAATTACACCAGTATGGCTCTGTGTTAGATATTTTGGTAGTAGGCTATTTGACAAAGTTCACAAATAAATCGTAGCCTAGTTAAGGAAGCCAACCTACTGGTGTTGATATTTGTGCTCAAGTAAGCTGTCTATGTTTGGTATCCATCAATTATGCCAATTCTTTTCTCCCTCTAAAAATCCGAATCTCCGCGTGTCGCATGACTGCTTGTTCTAAAGAAAATCACGCTAAAATATTTATCCCGGACACGAACTTTGCTTTGTTTTCAAATGAAAGCTACTGGACAAAACAAATGACCGGAATGAGAAATTGCATGCACAATAAAGACTTGTAAATAACGTTTCTTGTATTTAATATAAACCAAAAAACACAAATTCCAGTGCTTCTGTCAACTGTTGCATGAAAAAATATAGGTAAGACCGTGAAAACTTGAACAACCTTTAATCACATGAATCATGGGCTTACCCATTTTGCAAAATGATGCTGAAAGTAAATGAAATAAAAACAAAAATACTCGTAAAAAAGTACCTGAGAGTTTCTTGTAGCTCCGTTGTTTAAATAAAAGTTTCTTTCCTGGTTCGTACGTAGTCTGATGATCTGATGGTAAATCGGTACAAACACAAGATTTTAAATGAAAAAGTCACGTAGTCCCGATCTTATTGCAGCAAATTACAAAAAGACTCCCATCAAGAACTTTGCACAGTCCATCACATCCAATTCCAAAACAGCTAGAAGTGAAGGCATTGCATGTTTCCGCGGTTAGTAATTGTTTACATGTAATTCTATAATTGAATTAATGTGAGATTTAAAACATATTCAAGTGTATTTTCAAATACGAACTACATTCTTTGATCCTTTCATAAAAACTGATGCACCTCCTGACTGGAGCTGTGCTCAACAAAAATATTTAGATAAAGAATTCTATTTCATTACTACTCTGTGAAAACTATTACATTCAATTACACCCAAGTCAAGGCGGCCATTTCAGGGCTTGTAAACACGCTCTGGTACTTAACGGAGAAACACTATGATTCTATAGCTGTAAAATAAATGTGAACGTGTACCATTAGCGTACACATTGCTTGAGTCAATCTCAATTAATTTATTCTATGCACACATACACACAATAACACTATGAGCGTCGAGATTTACAAACGTTTTGGTCTCATCTGACCTATTACTACTCCCTTTCGTGCATTCCCAATTTAGGTAGCAGCGGATTGAACTGTAAATACAAGTTGACTTTATTTACTCCATGTCACCAACACAATTTCGGAATATCTGAACTTAATCGTTGCACAAAGTTAGGCAGCAAAAAGTATACAATTCGTTCAGGATCGGTAATACTAATGACTTCAGACGGAAACTCAACGTCAGTTAGTTTTTTATTTATTTTAATTTTGTATACACGTTGAAATATGAGATAAAACTGATTCACTATTTAATAGCCCGTAGCTATAAATGTTGCATGACGATGGAAGTAGCGAAAGAAAGGAATTAACGGCAAAAACGAAAGATTAATAAGCATCAAATTTAACTATGTGCTTCCTTTCCATTAAAGACGCGGAAATTTCTGAACAACCAATGTAGCTCCTTTAGTGAAAGTGAGTGTGTGTGGTCGAAANGATGGAACTAGCGAAAGAAAGGAATTAACGGCAAAAACGAAAGATTAATAAGCATCAAATTTAACTATGTGCTTCCTTTCCATTAAAGACGCGGAAATTTCTGAACAACCAATGTAGCTCCTTCAGTGAAAGTGAGTGTGTGTGGTCGAAAGTGCAACGTAAACTATTCCTTGCTTGTTCCCAAACTGGCGCTGGGCATGGAATCCTTTTTCTCTCTCCCAAGCTTTCTAGCTAGCCAGTTAGAGAAAGCAAAATGTGCTTATAGTTGTGTGTTTCCTTCTTGTTTTACCATTTACGTAGTACAACCAGGAAAGGCATGCTTTCTCCTGTATTCCTCTCGTCACACACGTTCATGTACCTTTACTCGCTCTAATATTACTTACGTGAGTATTCCAGAGTGTTCAGTGTCTCGCATACATTCGCTCTCCCTCCAGAACTGCCTCCACTCAGTCCATACACAATGATCGTATGTATTCTATCTAATCCTGTCTTATGCAACAACCTATATTGTGCGCTCGATGTGTACGTGTATGCAGCAGCGTTACCGTTACCTACTTGACTATCTGTAGAGAAAATGGAAAGGTACAGAAATTGTATTCATTCTTCTGGGAGGCAACGGAATTATTTCATATTTTGAATCACTAAATTGCGAAGCACAGGCTTTTCATGAAATAACGATGTTTTTAATTATAGAATATAGTTTTTAGTTAGTTGGACCAGTTAGTTATGGTTTATGGTCATTAGATGTTTACCACAAATATTTTCCATCTGAACTCGTCGTCCTAAGCTAGAATCGATGAAAAGTAGTGAAAGGAGTTTAGAAAGTAAAGTTGGAAAAGAAGTCAAAATTTAAAATTTAAAATTAAGGGTTAGGTGTTCGAAATGTAAAGTTTCCATAACACGTTCATCAACAACTTTCGTTTTCAAAACGAAGAGTCGCGTACCATTTTACGTCTTTACAAGTATTACCTACTCTCGCGCTTCTCCTCGATGCTTTCACATGCTAGACTCCCTGTTTGAAACCATGGTTTGAACTTATTCCTGCTCAGGCATAATGTTGTTTTTTCGCTATAGAGCGTACTATTATTATCCATAGATAAATAAATTTCCGCGATGGGAGAGAACACTGAGGCATTCTGAAAGACGGTTCTTCAACTGTTGTCTCTTTGGTCTGATGATAACATTGCGAAAATGGTTTAAAAATCAATACTTCGCATGTGTCTGTTGTGGTGGGTGAGTGAGCGAGAGCTTTGATACGTACCCGTAACTGGACGGTAGAGTGATAGTAGTCAGAAGCAGTTCGTAGTAGAAGTTGTAGTGGTCGTAGTAGCACTCATCGTAGTAGCAAACTCACGTCATTGTCAACTTTAACAGTATTACTGCTTGCGATGTTTGCAAAAAAAATCCACCTTTTTTCCTGTGGCATTTTACACCGTGTGTTTCCATGGCGTTTCTTAAATAGAATAAAGGTGATCGCTAAAAACAATGAAACTTTGTACGACCCATCAGTAAAGGATGAAACTGTGTAGCCATAAATATAAGGATACACACATGACATGTATCCACATTGCTAGCATTATTGTGCATGGGAATTCCCTCTTTCACACTTTCTCCTCTTTCCATTTTTAGACAGATTCAGTTGAACTTGCTCCTGTAGCATAGCAGACGTGAAAAAAAACATCAAGTGGGTTTATAAGTGTAGTGAGGATATGGGTTTTGAGCCAGGCGTCTGTTCTTACATTCATTCACTGTACATATAACCAAGTTTAACTAGTTTTTTCGTCTAGATGTCCTATATCTTACGTTCAAACCAAGTCTTTATTTCTTCACACAACTACTTGAGACAAACTAGAGCTGGTGTCAGCGTCCCGACCCAATCCTACTTAGTCTTCCTCAGTTCCTCCTCTCCGTTTTTCCAGCTCATCTCCTTATCCTTTGATAGATGATAATAGGAGCGTTTGAAAACATGTTAAATGGTCGTATGCTTGTGTCCACAATCGATTAATTATACGGGTATATAAATATGATTTTTCGCATAATAGTTTAGGAATGAGCTGATTACAGGTTTTTGCACGTTGTTGGACGGTTCTATTTTTTGAGGATCAACACCAGTCCTGCTGTCACTGGAACTCTGTTCATTTGATGAAACCTAAGATTTTAACACCTCTGATGCGTCGTAAGGACGGAGGGAAATTGAAATTCATTCGATTCTTTACATTGAAAACGTGGAAGATAATTTGCCCCTCAAACATGAACATTCCTTCAGGGTGCAATATCGTTTTGTGTGGACTCCTCAGCAAATGTCTGTATCATGAAGACGGTTTACGTAGAGTTGATTTCTTGCCTCTTTCATAGGCAGTAATGTCGGTTAAATTTTTTTAGATATTTCATCATAATAATATAGAATTTATTACGAAGCTGGACTCTCAACATGGGAATGCCGTTTAAAGAATGCTCCGACATCATTCTTTTCTAAAACTGACTATAAATTAGCGTAGCGCGCAATATTGGCAAATCAATCTGTAAAAATAGACATTTCTAGGTTTGGTATCTTCACTTTTCGTTTTCAATTATTATTGTCAGTAGTACCCTCTAAACGTCATTACAAAGTCAGAGAACTTTATCTTTTTTGATGCTCTTCTCATGGATGAAATGTCTTGTATCAATTGAATACGTTAAATTAGCGGGCTTACGCAAGTTCAGTTACTATCATATCATGTGACATGTTCCCGCACATTTCTATACTTTCCATTATTTGCAGTAAATTGACAGCATTGTCATTTTCCACTACGTACTGGATGGAGAAAAGAAGAAAGGGTCCCGCTGCTTTTAAGACATTTTGACTAGTTTTTTCATTGTCTGGTCTGAATTTATCAGGAGACTCCACTTTGCATGACGTACAAGGATATTATTTGTTATTGGTACATGGATCGTGACACTAACATACTATCAGCCGTCACTGATACACAAGATTATGTGCTGTTTTTCCTACATTCAAGCACCGCGTATCACTATAATATCTAGTTTTTCGACGCCAGCGTGGGATGAGAAACTTCTTCTTTTTTACAATTCAACTGAATGCTTACGTACTTATACTCTAAAGAAAAAAGTTACCGCCAGACAGTTTAGCCTTACTTTACCGATGTTGAAGTTACAAATGTCCGATATCCGAATCGACCGTGTGTCTGTTTTCTACGGTCTGCTTAACGTTAGCTTCTAGTAGTATAAAACTGGCAAGCTTGGGCTCCTCGGCGGCCGCTGCTATGGGCAATCGGCGTACTGTGTGGAGCGACCAGCTTCACAGCTATTAACTGCACTGGAAACCCGAATGTCCTTTCAAAACAACGTTTTTACCCATCAAATATTGTGACAACTAACTCGCGACTATTAGTGTCCTCGTCACTGCTTAACATTATGTTACGATATGTATTTTAAACTGAACACGCAGGACGTCAAATAAAGATGGGGACTGGGATTACTCAACGCGAACTACAACATATTCACGACTACAATATATTCACTTGTATATTCACTTGTATATATATATCTGTAATTCTGTATGTACCTAACTTAACCCCCTCCCCTACATATACGAATATATTCATACTTATATGGAACACGGGCATCGGGAAATGTACATATTCCCCATTCAACTTCGGTATAGAGTGGCGTAAGCCGAAAATCGAGCATAGTACAGACGCAGTAGCGAGATAGCATGACTTTCTTACAGGCGGTCATTGACAATATGCTGGTACGCCACTCTACCAAAATCGTGACGCTACAGCACATAAGTTGCAAACAGATTCCTGGTAACGCGATGGGATCAAGACTAGAGTTACTAACTTTGATCATACTATATCTTTTTTCAAAACATGTATAGAGAAGAAGAAAACTTTCAATACTGCCATTTTACATAACGCCATATAATTTTCAAACAGTGCAAACATTTGCTCAAAACAAAGAAAAGATTTGCGTATTTTTGACGGGTTGTGATTTAAATGAAACAAGATACGAGTACATGCTACTTGGGTAAAGTACAAGGTACAGCATGAAAATCTTTTCGAAATAATATGTAATAATAGTTACGTTTTTGCACGACTCAGTGAGCAAGTACATAACAGTTCCTTCGTGAAGCCCAACCAACGATTATCATGTCGTAGGTAAAAGTAACTCTGATAGCACGTCCAGGTAGTATATTTTCTTCCTCCAACGGAAGTCTTTGTTTCTTCGAAAGACTATTTATAAGGAAATGAAGAACATGCTACATTTTAATAATTTATCATGCTTTAGGCATCTATTATGATTGACTTGAGTCGGGGTTGCCTGAAAACGCGTGACAAAGTTTGAGTGAAAATACCGAACCAAACTCTGTTAGCTATAAGTAAAACATTTATGCTCTCAACCAAGCAAGCTAACAGAGAAGAGATTCAATTTTTTCACCATCTAATGGCCAAGTTCAAGTCTGCTGTTCACGTTTGTAAGGAATTTTGAGTAATATTCAAATATTTGAAATCGGCGTAATTGGACCAGATAAACTAAAGAAGCTATTCGGCATCCAAAGGCAACTTAAACTGCTCTGGAAGCTGTCCATTTAAATTTTTGAGGGAGTTGGTAAACAGTCAACAGTCGGACATTGAATATGAAACAAAATCAAATTTAGAAACGTTTCACAGTTTTTGCAAATGTTATTTAAAAGTTTGAATCATTGCTGATCAAGTCAGTGTAGGAAATTATAATACGTATACTTCCTGGGCGAGACTGTTTGATGTCATATATGTCTATTTTTTATCATAAAAAATAAAACCCCGCACAGCGGAGTAAAAAGAATACTACGAAGTATTGCTTCGATGTACAGTCAAACCTGTCTATAAAAGGTATCCAAGGTTTTTTTTTTTTAAATATAATAATAATAATAATAATAATTGTGTTTATTGTCATCACATATAAATAGAAAGAAATTGAATTTTTATAGAGTTGGGAAAATACATAGGGTAAATACAGATAGGGCGACAGAAATGATACCTTTATTAGGCAGGTTCTTTTATAGGACAGCCTTTTATAGACAGGTTTGACTGTATGTATGTACTGTGCCGGTTTTCCATTCTCGAAAGGAACATGTTCTCACCTATTGGCAATCTAATTTTGGGGTAAAATGTTAGCAAATTAATAGGTAACAATTTAAGCATCTCGGTGGTATGATAATTCGATGTTTCCTCCGGCAACATCTGATGGGCTTTATACTTTCTACAATGATCTAAAAACAAAAAGGAGAAAATGATGACTTCATTCATAATTTATATGGTTGACAGCCCCTAGAAGACGGTTTCTGGCTAAATTCATACGTTCTGTCATAATGTCCTACAAGGTATTTTGTAAATAATTGTGCGCAAAACATGTGAAAAGCAAATCGCCTTTACTGGACTTTTATTGAATGTTTTGTACTAGATTTCGCGGTACTTGATGAATCTGGATACGTTTTGAAAGATATGGCCATTGAGAAATTAACCATCAATCCAGTTTTATAGGCTGTATGACACCTTGCATTTTATCATTAGATAATTACAATGACTATCATATCGCCTTTATACCAGCAGAAGTATGCATATAAAACGCTTGGAAAGACCTACACCTATTAAGAATGCAGCGAGTGAAAGTGATATTGTTTTTAACCTCTGGTTTTCCTGCCGCTGCATGTTTTACTTGGCCTTTATCCAATTTTTTCCACACATAAAATGATGCAATCCTTATGTTTTCACTCTAATAGTCTTCATCTCGTCAGTTTAGACTCTAAACTACAGAAAGTTGAGTATAACGGTTGTTAAATCCATAAATACATTATACAACCCAATGTATCGACCTTACTTGTTCATTGTTTGTTTACTGTTGGTATGTTAAACTGTAAGAGTATCCACTCAGGGAACATCCAACACGAAAAATTAAGCCGCATTTACTAACCCACAAGGTAATCTTTTCGTTCATGCAAGTGTGTAATCTGTAACGTATTGAAAGTCCGAATGTGTGAAAGAGGCCGCAAACACGTCATGATCCGTTAGAATGGGGCAGAGTGCACTATCCAAACTGACATTCAGATTTATCCTCCTCAGCTTCCTTCCTACCTGGGAAAAATTATGTCTTGTGAGATGAGAAAAGAAAGCAATGGATAAGCGTCCTTTTCTGCTTTTTCTTCCATATATGCACAGAGCTTGAAGCACTAGAACAGGAAATTCATGTTCCACTTTGATAGCAGCATTATAAATTATTTTGTGAGCGAGAAGTTAGAAAAGTTTGCGATAAATAGATGTGTACACTTAGAGGCACTAGAACAGGAAATTCATGTTCCACTTTGATAGCAGCATTATAAATTATTTTGTGAGCGAGAAGTTAGAAAAGTTTGCGATAAATAGATGTGTACACTTACAGACATTCTTTCAATTTTTATTCACACATTGCAGATGCCCTTGCCGTGGTGTTCCCACGACAAAATGCGAGTGTTTTGCAATAGTTTTAAGATTTCACAATTTGAGAGCCAAAAAGCTTGCTTTTAAAAAGAGTAGAAAACAATCATGAGACAGTTCACTAGAAGAGAAACCAAAAAAATGTGGTTGATCAGATTGCATTCGCTTGCCTCATATCTTACCCACAAGGTAGCTATACGCAAAAATTAAATGACTGCACAGTTTCCATTTTTCAGATCTGTTGGTGTTGCTTATGAATGAAGTTACAATAGGTGAAAGCGACCAAGCGAAAAAAATATGACATGCTTTCTTTTTCTGTTTTTAAAGACTGATTCAAGAGTTGTTTTGTAGGTTACCTTGTCCAGTAAGTATAAAGTTTCAACATATCGCACCTGCACACTCACTTTGGATCGAGCTTTCTTGAAATCATGATGGTATATTATCTTATCTCCTCTAACTTATGTCTAATGCACATATCTCCCTTCGCATATCATCGTTTCTTTGTTGTCAGATTTATAACTTGTGATTTAATACATAATTTTGCGGTCTTTCAGGCGCTCCATTAAAAGTGAATGTTCGGATTTGTTTTACAAAAAGGCATATGAAATGCATCGCAACTACGTTCAAAATAAAAAGTATCCTTGAGTTGAACATCTCCTTTTGAAAATTTTCCATTAAAGAAATGAACCTACTACTCGGTAGTATACACTTCATTTCGTTGTCAGACAAACTTGTACAATTTCGGGGTTGCTGTTGCTTTCCTAATTTAGATAAAATGAAGATAAAAACGATGGTTAAAACATTTTCTTATAGTTTGCGTTCTCCATACTCGTTCATTTAAAAGTTAAATACTAGAGCTTAGAAGTGTCATTATCAAAAAAAGTGCTCAGCATTCTGTTAAAAGGTATACCCATGTACCTAACCAACTAGCTGGCAAGCGGTTTCTCAGACTGTTTTCGTATCATGCGCGTAACATATCAGAGACTTCGGCTTAAGACGTCATCAGATGAGCAGCCATTCGGTTCATTACAGAGTTGTACAAGCTGTAAGTTCCCTTCAGCATGTCTGTACGTCTATATGACCATGATTTCACTTACAATATTCAAAAATATACTCTCTGTTAGCGTCTGATTATTTATCACAACAATCAGGTTCGGTAGGCCATTCGTGTAAAGTCAGAAATTTATGAAGCAGTGCAACAGATTAAACGATACTAAGTTGCTTATGCTTTTCCTTTAAACTGTTACTTTACTATGGTGAAGTTCAACATTCCAAGATTTCTTTTCCCATGGAAATAAATGAGACAGTAATTTTGCACTTCGATGCGAGAAAAATAAAGGTTGCTTGTCAATTTTTTGCATGTATCACAATGGCATCCAACAACAGATTTTACAGATTTCAATAACTACAGTTTGACTTTTTTTTGAATTTCTGCAATAAATAAACAGCAAAACGCCTACGACAATGATGACGTCATCGCCATGAATTTGAAGATTGAAGATACAGATCACGTCGAACACAACTCTAAGCATGAACTACACAACAAGCCTCGAACGTGTCTTAGGTACTGAAAAGGGTATCATTTTCATTTACCATGTGCAACGGAAATGTAGCATTTATGCTACGAGTTGCAAACGTTGACTTGGGCCGTACTGAACTCGATAATGGTCGTTTGACACAAATGAATTGAAGGGCATTATGAAAAATGAGCCATATTCTGTCCTAAAATCTCGTCATGAAAAATTAAGCTACAATGATTGTAGTTCTTTTACGTGACTTAAAACAGCACTTCGGATATTATGGAGTATTTTACGCTTTCAGAAATCGTCAGATTTTAACAAAAAAAAATGACCTTGACGTAAAATCATATCCAATTAAAATTAAGTATTGTGGAGAAATACTGTATCAGGAGTTGTAGATCGGTATCCCGTTTCTGCCCCTCTCCGTGGTGTGTGATGCGTGACTCCGTGGTGTGCCTGTAGCCTACAGACTTCAACCGATTGGGCTGAAATTTTGCAGCGTCATTGTCATTAACATAGTTCCAAGATGAATTCTCTGAATTTTTAGCCCTTGATAAAAACTCTTCACAGGGAACTTCAGGTGCTCGAAAGTTGCTTCAATGGTAACAAGATACATGAGATATAAAATATGCTAAAAAACCAGGTCCCCAAGTCATCCCGCATTCCCTGTGGTTCTGGGGGTTAACAGGTCACGAAATGGCAATCGTTATATCTCTGAAGGGTTTAGCAAATTTAGCAGAATATTCGTACCGATGTCCTTCCCAAGTACTGGCAGGTGCCAGCATTCGGTTTCACTTCTAGCGTTGCAACGTTTTATTTAGACTGATGTTTGGTCAAATCATATATTTAAGTTGTGTCAGGTACATACAGTCTTATATATCATTTGGCATTGAATGCGCTTGAATACTATCGGCATTCATTGAGATTCAGGTAATCAAATCAAATACAATAAGCATCGTGTCGGTAGATCCATTTGGTAACATTGGTGTTAGTTTGCGTATGATGCATCATGTATTCTGTGCATCCCACCTCTCAACGTGTTCGATATATATATACATAACACGTATTATTGTTATTAAACCCGTCTCTCTAACCAACCAAGTTAAGAGAGGCAGAGAGCATTGGAATAGCCCAACTGGTTCGGATTAGCCGGTTGGCAAACTTGATGATAAGACCATTATCACATCACATATTAAACTTGTAGTAATGACTGGTGAACATGAGATGAATGTTGGAAGCCAACAAACTGGTTTAGCCTTATTAGACACTGCTGGCAAAACATTTTGACATTTGGAGTAGCTCTGCAGATGTGAACGTACTGTGCATATAGACATAGATATTATTGTTTTTCATGTTACTTGAGACAAATCCGATAACGCACTGAAGCAATCAACGAGAAAGCTGTTTCTCTTATTAGATCGTACAGTATTCCCTTGTAAAAATCAGCCATTATTCCGAACCTAGTGAATTTCTGCCGGAAAAAAAGATCAGCGAAAAACTTGTTACGTCATAATTACTGTTTTGGTTGTCAGTTGTCTAGAACAGCATAATTATGTTACGCACAAGATACCCCATAACTGTCATCCATGCGCTAAAGGACACATGCAAGCAGACACAGAACCTGTAAGTTTTCAATTGAGAATGTGCATATCAATACTGATTCGGCGAAAGTATTATTACTGATTTACAATTGAATGTGTAGAACGGGAAGAAAAAGTCTGACAAGCTCATTCGGCTATTCAAAGCGATATACAACGAATTACACACCTAAACCTAGTAACAAAAGCTACCTCAGTATTCCCGGCCAAGTTCCTTTGTTGTCGGCCACAGTGGGTGATCTAGTGGAAAAAACTGTTGCCCGTTTTCCCGACTCGGAGGCCGTGATCGTTTCATCACCAAAGAAAGTTCGGAAAAGTTATTCTCAGCTAAAAAAAGAGGTCAGCACTTACGTTTGTATAAGTCGTAAAAACAGTTTTCTAAACCGTTACGGTGTACGATCGTACATTGGAAAAGTAACAATAAAACACTTTCCTCCTCCAATTGCTAGATTGACAGTCTAGCAGCCGGGTTTTTAAGTATTGGCCTGACGAAAGGCGATAGGATTGGAATATGGGGCCCAAATAGTTACGAATGGTACCTTACATTTCTTGCGGCAATGAAGGCAGGACTAATTTTAGTAAGATGACCAAAACCTAGCATTTTGGGTATGCGAATGAAGAGGAGGTGTCTCGCTGATACCGATTGTTTCTGTAGGTACACATAAACCCCGCGTACCAAACCAGTGAGCTAATCTACTGCCTGAACAAAGTACAAGTAAAATGTATGGTGGTTGCGGATCAGTTCAAGACCTCCAACTATTACCAAATGATGATTGAAACATGCCCTGAGATTCAGAACTGTGACCCTGGCAACATAAAAACAAAAGCCGCCCCTGCTTTAACGTCACTTATCACAATCCCTTCGACACAACAAAAGTACATATATACATGTGACATTTATAATAGCAGTACATAGAATTATAGTACGCCAAGGTAATCAGCGGTCCTCTTTACTCCCTGCGTTTAGGGGCGCGTATACATTTGAGGAAATTCTACATGCAGGATCAAACACTGAATCTATCAGTAAACTGGTTGCTGCAGAAAAACTTGTACAATTTGATGACGTATGTAACATACAGTTTACTTCTGGAACGACGGGGAATCCAAAAGGAGTAATGTTGTCTCATCATAATATTGTCAACAATGGCTACTTTCTAGGTAGACGATTCGGGTACACAGAGCAGGTACTAGTATTTAAATTTTATACTCCTTCCTAATAATTGCCAAGTTGACTACAAAAAAATATGCGTGAACAGGATAAGCTTTGCCTTACTGTACCATTGTTTCATTGTTTCGGATGCATTGTCGGGGCTTTCGCAGCAGTAACCACAGGGGCAGCAATCGTTCTTCCTTCCCCTGGATTCTCCCCCGTCCATGCCCTCGAAGCTATCAGTCAGGAAGGGTACACAAAATAAAATGAATAATACTGGGTCTGTTAGAGCTTGGTTTTAATCGGAGTAAATCCAGTAGTGTAAAAGATTTTTGTCTGGATTTTTAAGATGTACTGCTGTGTATGGTACGCCAACCATGCACATCGATTTGCTTCATGCGCCCGGCTTCGAAAAACACAACGTCACCTCTTTAAAATATGCAGTTACCGCAGGATCTATTTGTCCCGAAGAACTTGTCAGGCTCATGAAGGTGAAATACACAGTGGAACAAGTTGTGGTAAGTGAGATGCATTATGAAATACTTCAAGCTATTAATGAAGTAGGTTGAAGTAATTTTTCATGATTGAAATGACCACTAGAGCGTTTATGGCCTAACCGAGACAAGTCCCGGATTTTTCCAAAGTCTGCCTGACGACACTGACAAGCTTCGAGCAGAAACAGTTGGCTATCCTGGCCAACATGTAGAAGTTAAAGTTATCGACACAGAGGGGAAAATTGTTGATGTTGGAAGGCAAGGAGAAATGTGTGTTCGTGGATATCTTGTAATGCAAGGTTATTGGGAAGATGAAGCAAAAACGGCAGAAGCGATTGACCGAGCACGTTGGTTTCATACGGGGTGTGTTCGAGAACTGATATCGATTCGTTCGGCTTGTTACACTCCTATTTAGTTATGATTCCAATAATATTCGGTTTTGCAGCGATTTAGCAGTGATGTCCGAAACTGGTCATGCCCGAATAGTGGGAAGATTGAAGGATATGATAATAAGAGGTGGTGAGAATATATATCCAAGGGAAATCGAGGACTTTCTCCACACCCATCCTTGTATCCAGGAGGCCCAGATTTTTTCAGTGCCTGATTTCCGTCTTGGCGAGGAGGTTTGTGCTTGGATAAGATTAAAAGCGGATGCAAAGCTTACAGAAGAGGACCTTCGGTCATTCAGTAAAGGCAAAGTGAGTATGAATAAGTTACTTACAGAAAAAATTATTCTTGAATACCTACTGAAGTCATTTACAATCCTTTTCAGATTGCCCATTACAAGATTCCTAAACATATCCGTTTTGTTAGTGACTACCCTAAAACGACATCTGGGAAAATACAGAAGTTTAAAATGCGAGATCAAATGATCAAAGAATTAAATATTAAGACTTAAAAAATTCTCTCGTATAAAAAGCGAAGTAAACAAAGACTAATTTTGTAGCATTCTCATTCACACGTCTGTCATAGTTTGCTCATCAAGTAATTGACAATAGATCTCACCCCAATATCAAAAACGGGAAAATCGTTATTAGCTCACTGGGAAAAGGCAAAGACAAGCTGATGCCTTGATTATATTAGACCACCAAGCGTGTCATGCAGTCCACAAGCATTACGTCTACGACTTAACGGCTTAAAACTGTTGGAAGCCATCTTTGATTAGGTTTCTGATTGTAAACATAATACCCGAAAGCGAAGTTTTCGAAGATTTTACGTTTTCAGAGGAACTCGCCCCATGTCCGTAACAATTTTGTTTCAGTAAAACCAATAAATATCTCAATCTAAACACGATGTATGAGGGAAGAATATACAAACAACAAAGGGAGCGCTTTCACAGAAACAGTGTTTGCAATGGAACACAGAAAATTAATGATGTCGTGTATCGAGATTGATGTTCCAGTTACCAAGTTTGGCGCTGCAAATTACGGTAGTTCTCACAATAAATCTCTCTTATCATTTTATGACAATCATTATAAAAATTCCAACAAACTTCCGCATTTTTTGCGTCTCCAACAATCACCTCTTTCTCTTTTGATTTTCACGTCTAACCACCATTATGAATCATTTAATGGTACAGTTATGAATCTGTTTTGTGTTTTGTTATTAAAGCAATTGTACCTAATCTGTAGCTTAATTTCCCAGGTTCTTATTGATTCACCTTTTTATAAAGAAGCAGACTTAGTAGGACGATTAACCTGTTGCCTCCATACGTTTCCACATAAAATTTAGACGCTTCTGTCCGATGGGTTGGTTAAAAATAAATAAATCAATCTGGCGTAGCTTAAGTGAGTGCGAAAAAATACCAAAACATGGTGAATTCAAAGTCTACAAATGGCAGTGGAATAATGAAAGTCAAGTAAGGTTGCGGATAAAAATTCTGCGTGGGTAGCAGAACATGGTAGGTAGTATGTCAAAGTATTATCGATGTATTCTGTAGAATGTCCCTAAAACAAATTTCTTCTTTCTTTGTTGCGAACCTGCTACTTTTACACCGCTAGCTCCTTTCTCCATGTCAGATGACTCATAATGATTTATGTTCGCTTACTACGAAACTGGTTACGTTTTAGTAAGAATTGATAGCAAAGCCAAGTGTCTCTTCTACCTCCTACATTCAATATCTGCATTGAACGTCAAAGTAACCATTAGCAACTTTTTAACGTTTTCTTGCACAACTGCTTCTTTATGTGATACTCCTACGCAAATGGTAAACTAACCGATCATTCTCTTTAAATTTAAAAGAAATATTCTGGGCGAATAAAATTTTTTAGGGAACTAAGCCGACATTATTTGCCAACCTCAAGAAACTTAGCGTGTTTTTGCAGGAAGTTCAGATAACCCTAATTTTTCAGCAAATAAGTAATATCATTATGGATGCGAATCATGCCAACATTTTTGCCGCTGATTTGAAAAAAATGCCATCTGAAGGACACAATGTTCCACAAAGTAATATATGCACCAAATGTTCGTAAGGCAACAACTGCATGCTCATTTACTTTTATTGGGTACTACAATTTCAAGGACTTTAATATAAATCTTGTAACGACAAAGGCGAGAGGAACAGTTAGTCATCAACAAACAAAAGTAAAAATCCATATATTACTTGAATGATGTGACAAGTGTTGATATTCATAATGGGAAAAGTCTGGCCAGGTCAAGCTCAACAGTCAAATAATGAAAGAGAGCATTTCACGGTAGAAAATAAATGACAGGTAGAAGTTCCCTTCCCCCAGCACATGCATGTTGGACTAATACATTGCAGTTTCTGAACGAAGTAACGTTTCTTTTTGTACTTTTGTGCTCCAGAGTGCTACGACTTTCTTCCAAGACTGACTCTTGGTCGTGCTAATGCCTTTACAATCAAGGTAATATATCGATGTAGAACGAGCGAACAATGGTTTTGAGTTTTGATTCAGCAGACGACCCACTGAAACATGTATCCATTACATTTTAGTACGAGAAAGCAAGGAAAATTCTAGCCTCCAGCAGGTAAATCAGTGAAAGGTATGCGAACGTGGGGAAAATTTCACATGCACTAGTTGGTTAGTAGTGACCACTCAGTTCGAACGTATCCATTGTTTGGGGTACTGAACTACTGTACCCTGTCCAACTTTCCAAGTTGTATGCACTGAAGTTATGTAGCGACCATATTCCCAAGCATGACCAATAATAGCCATAGTTTAACAACAATGAAAGCAAGTGCAGTAATGATATTCGTATCCAACCTACTTTCTCTCTCTCGCTATGCATTACTACGTATTTTCATTGTAACATGTACACTTCGCTGTTACTACTTTTATAATTAGCCGTACCTTTACTACCTTTACAACTCGGTGTAAATGTCTTGCACACGTAAAAACACACAACAGTCAACGCTTTTCATGCCACTTTTCATAAACAAAGTCAAGCCGAGATTTTTCGCGTGGCTTTAGTTCATTAGTGACTCTTGGTCATGTCAATCCTAGTTTTCTTTACTCCTCCGAAGAATAAAATTTAGAAGGACACATGCTAAGGAAACCTGTGCCCAAATGGTTTGTGGGGAAGGAATAGAGAAGGATTTTTTTTATGTTTTCTGGTTTTCATGTTCACAAGTGACCTAGTTGTAAAGTTTTTTGAATTTATTACACATTCATGATTGATAACTGTCTAAAATGGAATAACAAGAAATATCACAATGGCAAATAATCCATTGGACTTTCCAAAATCCAAAATCCCAGTTCCCGAGTCCCCATACTTAACTGCCTCTCGATCTGGGTACCTGGCTGACTTAAGTGACCAAGTGTTTTTCGATGAAAATATACCCACTCCTGTAGATCCCATAACTAAACGACCAAAGTCACCCCCATATAGCTATGGGCCACCAGGAATCCTCCATGATACGGCAGGTATCGGTGCATCATCTTCACCTCGACGAAAAAGTCGTCGAAGAAGGCCTCCGGACATTACTACCTCAGAATATGTTGACTCTAGACTGGAAGAACTACTAGGTCCTTCGGTTACTTTAGATGTAGATGATAACTTCACCTCGACGAAAAAGTCGTCGAAGAAGGCCTCCGGACATTACTACCTCAGAATATGTTGACTCTAGACTGGAAGAACTACTAGGTCCTTCGGTTACCTTAGATGTAGATGATAGTGTCGATGAGATTTTAGATTCTGTGAAAAGACGCGGCTCCAGAGAATTTAAGGATACGAAGTATTCAGATGGTACCAGATACTCAGAACCTAGGTCAACCAGGAAACGGGATTCTACAACGAGACCTCAAGAAGGTGTTCTTGATGACTCGCTACGCTTGCCTGGAGAAAGTGAGCACAGAAGGGATCGTGATTTGTTATCGAAAGCAACAAAAGGCATTGGTGCCGTAAGGCCGACTAAAAGACACAGGCATCAAACCCTCATTCAGTGGTAGACCTGACAGTAGAGCATCCGATAAGCCATCAAGTAGACCCCCAAGTGATAAACCTGTTGGGAACCAACAAACCCCGGTAAAACTACCATCATCGCCTAAAAAATCTCCTGCCAAAACACCAATCAAATCAAAAGACACTGATGGGAACGATGTGAAGACGATTCTCACCGACACAAGCAGTAAAATAGCAGGCGAAGCTAAAAAGAAAGTACAAGAATCATTGGTCAAATCTGACGTTCCTTCAACCTCAAAAGTAAAAGAAGCAGTTGCAGCGGGCGCTGCTGGGATATCTGTTGGTGCAGCTGCAAGTGCTGCTGTTATGCGAGGAAAGCTCACGGCAGACTTAAAGGATAAAAAAGACGCTGAGAAAGACAAAGGACAACAGCAAAAACATGCTGTTGCAGGGAGCAGTTCTAGCGATGCTAAAGGAGACAAAGAAAAGGGAAAAGAAGCTCAAGCAGGGGAAAAGAAGGATTCAGATGGAGGAGCTGTGGCGAAGCCAGCTTTTTCGGGCACAGACATTCACGGGCATCCTGGAATTGATCTATCAAAACTTGATGAACATAAACGGGAAGAAGTAATGAAGGATCATTCACAAGGAGTTAAGTTGCTCCAGTTTTGTCACGCTGGGGATTGGTATGGTGTTGAAAATCAGCTTCGATATTTTGAGAAACGGGTAGAAAATGGAGCTGTCAAATATAAGCCTCTAGCTAATATTAGGGAGGAGGTATGACGATATTTTTCAGCAAGAACAACAATGTTTCTACGGTATCAACTATTCTAAAATCGCCTTTTCTTTTCAAAGACCACTGGATGGAACCCCTTAATGTATGCTATTAAGGAAAATCGAACCACCATCGGCGATCGGTTCATCGAGTTGGGATGCGACGTAAATGCCAAAGCAAAAGTAAGTGTTTTTCGTGAGCTTCAGACTAAATTATCTTAAAATCATAGAATGTAGAATATGTACCTAGGTTAAATCCGGTCAAGTTTATTACGACTTCGTTTATGATGACAGGCGGAACTTTGAATCTTGACCCAGTTATAAAAAAAGTTTCCTCAGTAATCCTTTGCGACATAGGAAAACACAACTGTTATCCTGTCGTATTGCTCCGAAATCATGATTAGTGTGATCGTCCTTCGGAAGAAATTGTAATGTTGCATCTTATACAAAAACATAGACAGGGTACGGAATGAACTGATGACATTGTCAACACATTTTGATGGCCAAAATGCTTGCAGACAAGTTTTTGGCTCGCAGCTCGTATATAAATATTTTCCTAGACGCATGTTCCTTTTTTTACTCTGAGGTGCTTTTAGACTTCTTGGGTTGTAGACAAACTTTGTCAATTTGTTTCGATGATGTGACAAACTACAGTATACTTTGGTCCTAATTAACTTTAAGGAGGATTTTTATGCCATGTAACTCTTGTTCCTGGAATACATGTCATGTCGTAGGCCATTATCTGGGTAGTATGAGAGTGTCGAGAATTGAACAGCTCTCCAGAAAACTTTGTGAAGGTCTGTCGTAATGGTGAGTTTGCATGAGCTTTATTCTTTTAGCATTACACCAAAGGCCTACAAATTGTCTTTGATTTTCGATCGGGCAGGAAAAGTCTTCATGACGGGTTAGGTTGGCTCACTCAGCTTGATATTTCTCCTGTTTGAAGACGTGGCAGAAGTAAACTTACCTTTTTCACGAGACTCCCTTCCATGCATATAAAGTTTTCTATACTTTTCCAAAATTGCCAGAGGATGAGTTGTTTTTCGTGAGCACTTTTTAGTTTCTTCTGTTATCGACAATACTTTTTTCCGCGTTGCCGTTAGGTCACATTGCACAAGGTCTAGCGGAAGTACTGCGACATGAAGAAAGTTTAAGAACATATTTTTTTTGTTCAAGTACCCATTTCAAGGATGGATCAGTTTTGTCACAATGCAACTTGCGGAAGTCGCTTTTCGAGGACGCTAAATAATTGCTGGTTCAAAACAGTAATCTGTTTCAATGATAGGAAACGCACAGAGATTTGTATACATGCGTGATGCAAACACTCGGTACATCCCAAAAGCTATACATATTAACGACTGGTTGAATCTAGTAAATTGTGCCGCGATTCATTATACTCTCAAACTTTTCTTATGTCAATTTTTTACGAGGTTTCATCACCAAGTGTAATGCACAATTCAGATGCCTTTAGCAAAAAAAAATGGGTAGCCTATGCTTTTAAATTTGCATTATGAAAGTATTTTGCATGTCTCACCCTTACATGTTGTAAAAGGTATGAACAGAAAGCAAATTAAACTCTGGCTTTCGTTTCTGTTTCATGTCAGAAAGTTTGTACATAAATAGAATGAGATCGCTCGGATAATGGGAACGCAATAAAGATTTATTTTTTTCATGTTCCAGCAAAATCCCTGATGGCATTTATTGCAAATAATGTTGAAGAAGTAATAAAAATCGAAACATAATGATTCCACAATTTTCCAGTACAAAACTGAGAGATCAATATGTACAAGTTTTAGATGACTACCTTTAGAATGTATTTATTTAAAAACACATACTCACACTCGTAAAGGCAAAAGTGGTACCATGGACGATGGCGAAATATTTGTGCAGGGGTTGTTGCGTTTTCAGTCTAGGCTTAGAAAACGGCACAAGAATGTTTTATGACTTAGAGCAACAAAACAGGAACAACGCGGGTAGGGAACGAGTAATCAAATGAGGTCATCAAGAAAATCGTTAGCGGTACGAACCAACGACTTTTGTATGTACACTTTAAAAAACAAGATGATGTCAAGCAGCTCAGATCGAGTCTAGGCTTCTTTATACCGGAGAAAATAATGACGCATACTAATAGGGTATTCGTACCGTAGGAATTTACACCAGTTTTCAGTCAGGCTATTTTCCATGCATACCTAAATACTAGATATATTCATGCCATATTTAATTCAAACCAGCGTTAACGAATACCAGTGTCTATTGATACTTTGATACCCGCTCATGACCTTGCCTCAATTTCTCATCATTGGTCACATCTGCGAGAATATATGTCACATAAAGGAACGTGTCTGCCATTGAGGTTTTTAGTTGATTTTTTTCCAGTACCATTTTTAATTTGAAGAGCTAAAATTAGATTAAAAGGAAGATGTGCACTAATTGCTGAAGACTATGAAAATCGTATCATTGATAAAATGCAATGAGATCGATTTGTTTAAATAAGACATGATATGAATGAATAAGTGCAAGTACGAGTGAAAGCTGGTATGAATTAGCAGACCGCGGTATGACTTTCTTCCGGTATGAATAGGCCGATACCCGCTCCAAACGTATATTTGAAGTACCATTTCTAGCTAAACTAAGCCGTGCTATTCGCGACACCCGTTATATCAGAAAACGGACGAGTTCATTTCGCCGACACAAATCTAGGCGCACAAAAATTGCTTACTTACTTTTCAACTTGTTTCCTGTGAAAACGTAGTGCCTGCTTCGTTTTCCAGCACGTAGATTCGTGATTTACTCCTCTACCTTAGTAATGAGTCAGACACTTAAACAATTTTTTTAAAAATTATTGTTGCAATACAAACGTTTTTGTAATGTCTGGAAATACCACATGTGCAATATTTATTATTTTACTTTTTTCAATAGATTTGCGAATGTGTTTTTCGCAGTATTTAAGGGTATTTTATATGAGTATTTTATTCTTGTGCATATCAATATTTATCTGACCCATTGCCACAGGCGAAATAATATAACAGCTTAGGTTGACCATGATGCTGTAACGTAGAAGATATATTAGAATAAATTAAGTTGTAAGATCCTTTAAGAGAGCGTTTTTTGTTTTGATTAGCTATCCAAAAATTTTGAACCTAGATAAATCCACTTGTTTAGAAAGGGAGTCAAAGGTACACTTCCATTGAGTGGTAGCCTTGCATGTGATTAGGGAAAATCATAACTGTCGGCAATGAACGCTTAGAACTTATATCCCGTTTCCATCTGCAGATAAACAGAACTGCCGACTGGTTACTCATTCACGGTATTGTACTTTCATCTTTTTTCTGCTTTCGGAATTGCATTGAGATTTTGTGTAACACCTACATACTGTACCTTGAAACCCAAGGTATTAATCTTTTGCCGATGCTCTTGCTCAATTTAGCTCTGCCTTAACAATTTTTGTTGTCAAAATACATGGAATTGAGGTATCCCGTGTAAAGACAGAAAATGTATTTTTACAACAAAAATGGTTAAGATAGAGCTAAGTTCAGCAAGAGTTCCGGCAAAAGATTAATACCTTGGGTTTCACGGCACAGTAATCGCAATACAACTAGCAACCGTATGTAACGAACTGTAGAAGCAGTTAGGTGTTATCAAAAATTTCTCCTTTTCTCCACCACCACTGCTTTGAACAGGCCTCTCCAAACAAATGACGAAAACTGTGTTATCAGAAACTGTCACAATTTTTTTCATGCTCATAAAGTCTCGTGCGTTGAAAATTCTAGGCAAGGTTTAGGCCTTGCATTTCAATGAGTTTAAAGATGTGAGTTCCAAAAAGAAACCCACAAATCTTTAAATTGGAAATTTGCAAAAACCGTTTGAATTATTATACTAGCAAAAACTTACTCACGATTTGGAATGCGGGTTAATACAGCAAGGGCTATGCTATTAGTTAATGATTTCGAAGGCTTAATTAATAATACTCAAGCTAAAGTCTATTTTGTAAAGATTTTCCTGAAGAAACTCAAAGTTTGTAGTGCACATACCAAACCGTGTCAAAACATAGTTTAACAGTGAGCTATGAAGTAGTACTTCTGACAATGCTTGCTTTGCGTAAACCGTCTGTTTGCAGAGCACATTATGCATATTAACCGCACAGAAATCCATCATAATGCCAAATTTGGCAATCTATTTATATCTAGCCCTATTTTTGCCAGCTCAAAATTAAAATACGGGCAATTATGCGACAAAGAGAAAAGTCCTTTACAGAGGAAGGTGATAATCCGGGGTATGGACATGGTAAAAAAAATAATCACAAAAACATTGCGTGAATAAGGCTGTGTGCACACAGAGCCTACAGCAAAAAGCGACTTAAAATAAATTAGACAACTTACCATATCATCTTTGCAAATGGTTCATTGAAAAATACACAAATTTTTTGTGTTTGCTTCCATTGATTCTTTACACCTGTTAACTTTTCCTAATGTATTGTTTAAATTTTATTGGTCAAAAAGTTGGAGAATTATTGATTTCACTGTGAACTGATTGGATATTTTGAACAGTAGCAGTAAATTTTATTGCCCTGACACAGTAAAATCTTGATTTGTTTTTCACCCAACGGTTGACAAACGCGCGAGCATTATGTTTTTTAGTTACTGCATGCCATGAGGACACCGGAAAAATTAAAGAGGTTAGTAGGTACCAAACACTATACACTCCATTCTCTCCAAGAAAATGGAACCCAATAACGGAACAAGAAGTTGCAAGTGTCTTGCCGTGATTGATCGTTTGTTCTCTGCAAGACATTCATCAAAAGCACCCAGCGTGTGTTGAAATTTTTCCTCACAATAAGCGTTCCGCTGACTTGACGCGTGTATTAAAAGTGGATGGATTTTTCTCGTCGTCAACAAGTATTCCACCAAGTTTGAGTCGTAAGGAAGTATCAGCAAACCTTCCTCAAAATATAAATTACTTCTGGAAATGAAAGCCGTATCAGACAAAAGCTAAAGCGCTTTGTCAATTCTATCGCTAAAATTCGGCACGAAGCAAAGCGAAAAGGATAATTACTACGATTAGGATGATTTTCCTTATTCGACACGTGGATAATCTTTTACTTTGATTTTATTGGATCTATTATCTTGATGCAAGCCTTGTCTGCGCCATAAAAGACGACAACAGTCGATTCGTATATGCTTCCATTTCCATTCCATCCATGTTTATCGTTTACTATCCGCTACATTCACGGACTTCTATTTTAAAATCGGCTCTAGGAATGAAG
>VICI01000192.1:0-51711 GCA_019593645.1 Akabosia matsudoensis
AAACAGTTGCATCGTTTTATTTACAATGGATAACCCTGATCCGCCGCTGCACGTTGTCACTGTGGACGTATGCGTCGGCAGCATGAAACCGTCAATTACAAATAAAATAATCGATCACAACAAATTTTCCCAAGTCCCTTCCTCGCTTACGGAAGTATTAAGAGGTCTAGTTCATTCTTCAGAGAAAAAATTAGGTAGCAGAACAACAATGGAGGGGTTGCTTCATACGGATTTCGGCATATGGATTAAGGAGGAAACATACGGCATAGTACACTGGTCAGGATTAAACCGTTGAAAGCGGAAATATGTGATTTTTGGAGTAGAATATGGCTGTAACAGGGTCCATTTCAAATTCATAAAAATTGAATATATTTAAAAAATCTCCTCTAACATTCCAATTCCTCCTGCAAAACACTGCTGCACCACCAAATACTGATTAAAAGACATCGATTGTTTAACTTCAGTATTGCTGTAAACAGTCTTACAAGGATTAAAAACGTTGTAAATATAATTGATTTGAGAATATGAGCACAAAGGATTCCAAATAAAATAGCAAAATATTATTACATGCAGCCAATTTATAGCTAATTGTTTTGATTATCAGTACATGACAGCCTTGAAAAGCATGAAAAAGTTTATCTTTTACTCCTTTAAAAGGGCAAATCTGTTCGTTGCATTACATAAAAAACAATGTAAACGAAAGGTAAAAAAAATATTAGTTCAACTCCAACCTCTCGAGTTTTGCAGAAACAGTTGAAAGAAGATGGAAACAAGCGTGTGTTTTGCCAAAAAGATAAGCAACTATTGCCTTAATGACTCAAATGCATATTTTTGTTGATACTCTGTTTGAACAGCGTACGTTGATAAGTACAGGGTGAGTAAAAATGGATAGTGCTTCTACACAAGTAACAATGAAGCTACCCCCGTCAAACTACAATTCTCTTCAGCTGATGGTGCTTCTCGCTAATTTACGTTTAACAAGTGGGAGGCATCAGGGCTGTGCCGAACAATTACGATAAGAAATTCATGGTCGTCGATAAATTCACCATTTTAACTACTGACTTGGGTGGGAATGTTCTATTTGTTTAACCCAAGTATAGTCGTAACCGTTGGCGGTTCAATATGCAACATTTGCGTAGCATTACGAACGCCTGTTCTAAGGTGACTTTGAGAAATGAAATATTGTATATGCACACAAGAGATTGAGAAGAGTTTACTCAACATGCTGAAAAATTATCGTTTAGAAATATCTGGAGCCTTTAGCCGATGCTGACGTACATATAAAACATACTTGAAGATTATATAGTGATCAGCATTGCTACCAGCGCAACAGCGGCGGCTATTTATTAATTAAATAAAGTACCGATGAGCAGGATCATCAACTGATTTACTTCAAAATCAATATGGTTTCCTTGTTTTCCAAGAAAAGTGAATTTTGATCGGTACACGAGCAAAATGAAATAAGAAATTAGCAGATCAAGTGCCGTACTTGCTTTGTTATCTAGCTACGAGGCAAAGATGCAAACCAATGAGCAGTTACTCATGAAACCTATCTTTTTTCAATAATTAAGTGCAAATGCAACTTACAAGCGCATGCTCGATCGATACGCGCAACCCATCCAAACCGAAACACGAAAAAAAGAAACAAAAACAGCGAAAATGCTCTGACCCAGATTTGATGTCCTATCTTGTCGTGACTCTCTACTAAATAAGTATCGTTACAAATCCCTAGATAACTGCTAACAAAGACCAGCCAACTGATCAGAGGGGAAAATGGAAAATTGTGAACTGGTGTATGGGTGACAGGGTCTATGATTTGCACTCGTGTTTGATGACAGAAAAACATTCTCTTCTTTTTTTACACAAAGATCGGATAGGACAATGAAAAGACGATAACATGACAACGCTGAATTCCGCGAGATATTATGTGAACGCTTTTTTAGATGAAACATCCCTACACAATTCATATAACAACATCGGTTGATTCATCATCGTGTTGCCTTGTTATTGACGTGAGGGAACAATGAAGACAACATTATGATGGCAAAACGACAAAGCAAATGCACATTGAGCCGAGACGATTATCTTGGTTTGTCTGACTCCCTGTTTTGTCAGCTAAGATCCAAAAAGACAAAGAATTGTCAGTGAGAAGTGTTGTCGTCCATATGCATAAGTCTTCACAGACTTACTTGATACATAGCGAGAAACAAGTGAGCAAGGTTTAAATAATCAGTGGCACACTATATTCCCCCTTTTGTGTCTCCAATGAAGTATGCAATATTGGCGAGTAAAATGGCAGAACGTTCTATTATTACACTTATTCTTTTTTATTCTAATTATCTGTAACATATCGCTGACATTGTGCAGCTACCATTTTTGTCGCTGTTACGCTGAATTACAATCTGTAGAATAGCAAAATTCGGCTATGCTCTAGTTTGTTTTATGCAGAGTTATGAATCATTTTTTAGCAATCAATCTAAAATGCGTACATACCTCAAAAAGTGAGGAGCAGTAGAAGTGTATCAAATTTACACAGGCATGTCTAAAAAGCAAGCAGCCACAGCCATAACTATCAACTAGCATGTCATTGATCAAACGATATACTCTTTCTGCCTGGCTTAACTTTTAACTATCAAAGGTAAAAACTGGTAAGGCCATGTTGTGTAAAACTGAAAATAGTTCGAGATGAACTGAAAATCATCACGAAAAAATATTGGTCCGTAGAACAGTAAAGAGATCTTTTTGGGTTGTCTTGGGTATAGTTGACAGAAGCATATTAAATAAGGCGTGTTTACCTTTTGATGATGGTGCTCAGTCATGTGCAGACACTTAATCAGAAAAAATATTCAGGGCTTACCAAGAGCAATTTTTTTAGACTATCTAACCTCACACTGACATATTTAATTTTAATACATGCCCACTCAACTATATCAATATTTACTGCCGCCATCAAAAAGAGAAAAAGTGCAGGAGCTACTGCATGCAAAATCGGAGAGATTTCATGAGCGAGAATAATCCCTTCAATGGGTTTTCAATGGTTTACTTCAGTAGAGTCTATTGCTTTTCACAGGAATAACCTTCGATTAAATGCATGCCTAATTAGTTGGCTAATCCAGCTTCGATTTCAGACAGGAATCACTTACATGCAGAAACTATTAAAACAATTTCAATATTTTTCATGTTGGGAGAGTAAAATGAAAAAAAAAGTGTTTCTAGATACTAAAATTATTGCAATGCCTGCAAAAGCTGAAAAGGGGGCTTATGCTGATTCCCTAAACTTGAAATTATTCATGCGTGGGTTTTGAGTATCAGTATGTAGTTCGGAGTAACTAGCATAGCTTGTATACGAAGAGTGAGATAAGATTTGTTACTCAGGTGCAGAAAACTGCATGGGAAGAGGAAATGGAATATCGCAATCTCTGCGAAAGGTCACGAGCAAAGCTATCAAATTGTGAACGGACGCTATTTAGCGCCATAAAATATTATCCTCATCGTGAAGAGCCCATGACGTGAAAATTGAGAGATTCTTGTACATCCTGTTAATAACATAAAATATGATATTCAATTTCCATATGACGGCTAAATTTCAACTCCTTTATGCTCTTCGAAAATATTCAACGCAACGTCGGCTATTTTAAATATTTTCTATCAAACAGATAATGCGTTCAAACTCTCAATCTTGACACGATAAGCATATTTTGTAAAGAATTAGTCCTGTACATGACATTACTATGGCCTGGTGAACTACCCGCCCGTAACATTAAATCAAGTAAACGACAATTTACAGATAATACATGAAACGACTGAGTACTGAGGTGATAATTAATGTGGTTGGTCAATTAATCCCTCCCAGCAGGGATGGATAAAACTGAACCAAATGCCTCAATGGTCCCTACACGTGAATTGTTGCCTCATTACTTATGAGATTACATGCATTCAAACATTTAAAATTGGAGGAAACTGTTATTGAGTTCAGCGAGAAAGCGACGCAGATGTCGTTTTGAAGTGCCATAACGTGAGCTAACACACTACTGGCACTCGATAGACCATTTTCAGATTATGATGATATTAATGTGGGAGGAAACATCGCCATATCATGCGTGCTGAGAACCTATTTTATCTGAACTGGTACGCTTAGCTGTTCCGTCTGGCCCAATTTTGCTGGTTTAACTTAATGTTTGGAGTTTCGGTTTTCAACCATTTGCAAAAGTGTTATCAGGTAGGATACATTACACACAGCACTTAATTTTTCTAGGAATTATTGCCAAACGTTTGAACTGAAGCCCACTTTGATCACCAGCGACGCTACGACCTAGAAATATGAATTTTCAAAACTGGTGAGTAGGCCGCCTGGAAGCGTTAAGGTTTACTTAACAAGAGAAGACGTAGCAATGGCAGTCAACAAGCTCTTAGTCTACTGGGATTAAAAATTGCAAGCAAAAACCCGTTTTCCATGCATGCCATATGTCGACGTGGGCCCTAAAATATAGTCGAGCATTTATTCTTGACACAAAAACAATTTTGTGTGAACCAAAATGTGACAAGAAACAGCTTTCAAGATCATCCGTAAAGACATCTTAAAGAAGATGGTTACGTCTAATATACAGTTGTATTTCATGATAAACGGATTAAAGAGTAAAACTGGAACACACGACAGAAAAAACAGAATTTGCTATTTTTTGGGGAAATATGAAAATGGCCACTTACAGCCCAGTCACAGATCGTGTACGAGATCCAAAGAGAACATCCACTTCAGTAACTGTTGGTGGCGGCGGAAGAGGTTCATCATTTAAAAGAACGTCCATATCCTCTGGAGGCGGAGGAGGCAGAGGTAAGTCGTCGGGAGATGGACTTCTTGTGATTCCAATACCTCCACTTGAATTTGACACAGAGGGCTTGCTTGGTATTGGTGGAGGTCCGCTTGGCACTGTGTTTTGATTAGGCTTTGAGACGCCATTGCTCAGTAATGTAGATGGTCGGACAGGAGCTCTGGGCAAAGGCGGAGGTGGCTTTGAATCTTTACTGTCCTCTTGAGCCTGTAACAAATATTAAAATTTCGTTTTTCCTTGATATAAGATTTAAAAAATTTTCTCAATAATATGTCATGCCAAACAGTTTTCGACATAGGAGACCCATGGTTCAAACTTGTAATTTACCTGGTGTGCGAGGTTCCTTAAATGAGGTTTCTTTGGAGGCCGCTCTGGGGGAATAGGAGTAGGTTCTTGGGTAACTGGTGAGCCATGGTTGGCAGGGCTGCCACCTGACGGTATTTTAGTTATATTGTTGTTCTGCCAAGCTTGTGTTGTTGTTGTGGTTCCGTCTCTATTCACTAGATGAGGCAGATACTTTGACATGTACGCCAAGCGTGCACTGTAAAAAACAAAGACATTCAAATTCAGAAAAATCGCTGGTGGCAAGCTCAAAGCTTAGGATACTTCTCGTTGCATGACAAGTTCAATTTACAATCCATCATGCACTCCATCTCAATATCAATAAATTAGTCTTGTATATTTCGAAAATTGTCACTAAAATTCATCCTAAGACGAAATTGTACAAAGCGAACATTGTTCATGAGCGCTGCCGATTTTGGATGCATCTTATGAAAAACTTGCAACGTTGCGTAATTGTTGCCATATGGATTGACTGATATACCGCTGCAATATGATTGCTTTAGCCTAGTAATTGAAAATTCTGATAGCTGAAGAAATGGCACTTTGCTAGCGGTTTCATTTGTGTAAAACAATTTCTTGGCAAGGTGTTTATAATCACGTATTATTTGTATTTTTGCAAACAATGCAAAAGGGATCTTTGGCGTGCCTTTCATAACGTGTGAAGCGGGAACTACATGAACCATCCCCCACCCTGTTGACAGTGATTTATTACAGATCAATGCTATCCTAACCCGTAATGAGTTTTCATGCAATTAAGGAACAATTATAGCGAAATGTGAGCGTTTAATTAACAATTTTTCCCTTTCAACTTCAATGTCACTGAAATAGTGTGACCGGAGACACTTGTGATTTCATTAATTTTGAGAATCGTCAAATCGTGCAGTCGTCTTACAGTTCAAGAATCAGTGACTACACTGTTTCACACCTGGCAGCGGAATTTCCTTTCAATTTTATATTTCTTTCGTCAGAAGTTGGTCTGCGCACGTCGATTTTCGTTTGCGTAAACACTCCTCACTCAGTTTTAGGTTTGAACGTCTAATAGGCTGTAAAAATAATCGCTGATAAGAGTCAAAGAATCAAAGCCATAACTTTTACTAGAACATATCTGATACAACTAGTTATTTAACTTTCCTTTACATTATTCTTTTGCAACGCAATGTCCATGCATAGGAAATGTATCAAGATAAACATTAACGTAAAGATAAGGGCCCATCCTTTAGAAACAATTAGTTTTGCCAATGTAATTATTACCTCCAATAGAAACATGAACACAACATAATCTCACAAAGTTGACACTTTGATGAGGAGTTTCGCATTACTAGTGTCATATAGTAGTGGATACTAAAGGAAAGAATGGTTTTATCTAATTCTCACACTAAAACTAAATTAAAGTTGTTTCACAGCCTTTATTGAACACATTCATAAGCACGTTACATACGATCAGCACTTTATCCCTTTCACACATGTACTTCTTCCACTCGTTTTAGTATCATTTTTGTAAAACAAACAGTTTTACGTGCTTTGCTCTCGTAAGAAATGTTACTACAAGACCTCTTCATGATTTGTACTTCGTGAGCTGAATTTTTACAATTTAATTTCCACGCCAAAAGGTCACTCGGAATGAAATCTCCACTTTTGTTTAATAGTTTTTCACGTTTCCAAACAAAAACATTTACAAGAAAGGGAAATCTTCACTGTAGTAGGGCAACTGCTCTTAAACCACAAATGCGAGTGGGAAAGAGTCAACTGAGAAACAGGACTATCATTTTCAAACGGCATGTGAACAACGTGATTCTCTATTGCAATAAAAATCTCTTTCTTGACTAGATGCGGAACACGAAAACTGTCCCGAATGACTACCAAGTCAGGGCGTTCGCGTTCGTTAGTTAAGACGAAATCGTGAAATATGATATGTCATGACAAGGGAGCGCGAGCCTTTTCTAGCTGTCTTATTCGTTGTATTACCTAAACTACAAGGTACGTAAACTTTAAGCAGTCGATCATTATTATAAATAGGAGTAAAAAGTAGCAAAAATAAGACCAATTTGACCATTAGGAGAAACCAAGGCAATTCAGAACACGAAATAAAACAAACCTTTCATTGGGATTCAAAGAGTTAACGATTATTCACTTAGTTGTAGATCACAAGTAGTAAACTTTATTTCCTCAATTATTTCGCTTGAAGATGAATACTTTAATGCAACAGAGTCGTGATTAGGACTTGGTGTTACTGTAACATTTACTATGCATCACGAAATGATCTTTGTGCGTAGCCAGTGTGCTAAAGGAATCATCACCATTCACCTTCATCAATGATGAATTGATGAGTTTGCCAACAATCACAAAAAATAAGGTGGGATCTGTCAATATAATAACAATAAAGTATACGCGTGGCCAACTAGGGAAGTTTACAATGAGGCAAGAATACACCCATTCTTCTTTTTTGTGATGTCCTACAATGTACGCTAGCAATCCAATACAGGCTTAGCAGTAGAATATAAAAAGTAAATAAAACAATCAAAATTTGATTTCTAATACGTACTTTGGCAAACCATATATTACAGTGGATGAATGAACTAGATTTTACACGCTATATGAAATACATATGCACCTACTTCATAAACCCTGTTCACTATGATGATCACGTATGTCATAAAAAAAGTAATTCATTATAAGCAGTGTAACAGTTCACATGAGATGCCAACGGGTATACAACCTGTTGACTTGTTGCAAATTAGCATCCTTTAAACACGAAAACAGCCCAGCCAAGAGTGGCGTGGGCTTTCGAAGAAATTTTTCTCTGGGGATCTTACGGTTTAAGGAAAAGTTTTAGTGTGGTGAGTTTCTTGAAATCAATTTTGAATTGGATTTCTGTAGAGCACTAAAAACACCCCACGGCGTAAAGAAAAAAGAGATTGCATAATTTAACTTGCAAAACTGTCACCAGAATTAGATGACTGTGGAAGAAGTTAGTATACAGGATGTAAACAAAACGATTTGCTTTTTGATAGTAGAAAGAAACCTTCTTGTACCGATGTTAAACAGTTTGCAAGTTTGTACGTCAGCTAGTGTAAAAGGGTATATCACACATTTCAAATACCTTAGATAAGGACTCCTGTAGTTTCCTTGTTGTTGATATTGATAGTAGGCAGATGAATATGTGAGCGACATTTTTGTTAACTGTCAAAGATGAATGTAATAAATAGCGTGTAAATATACACGTATGACACTAGTAACAACAATACCTTACGACATAGTTTTAAGATTGTACGTTACTTTTCTAATAATGATTTAATTATTTAACTTGTATTTTAAACGTTGAACAACACTTGATACGTGCGAATTTTATTACAGCTTAGCAGAAATTGAAATGTCTTTATATCTTATCTACAGGAACGCAATTTATCAATTTAGTTTCGAAACACTAGAAAACTAACCATTCCACCGTGGCTAGGGCCAAGCACAAACATCACCTTATCACTTGCTTAGTTCAATGTTTCGCGAAAGGCGATATGCTCGTAACGGGTAAGCAAATTCTTCAGTTGAGGTCCACATGAATCTTATCATCCCAACTACATGATATTAGGAACAGATGCACCTTTAAAGAAGAAACAAAACTCAGACCAATCGTAGTTGCAGTGACGTCTGCCAAATTTTGAATATTTTCTGTCAAAAGAACGAAAATGATGCATTTCTTCTCGGTGCACATGAATGGCTTAACAGACTGGGTCTCCTTCACAACCCAAAAGGAATCGCAGTGTCGATCGATATTCACATTTAGCAATTACCAAAACTATCGCGATATCTGTTTGTCTGTACTTTGAAGTTGTAACACAAATTAAAACCGCCTATGGTGAAAACACTCAGCTTAAAACGTTCACTTTTTCGATATTTTTTGTATGCACACAATAGTGCTACATTTAGCAAGCCAATTGCACCTACACAACCTGTACCATAAAACACTCCTCCCTCAGAAAATAAGTCCACAATGCGAGTTAGTTTTGAAATGGTTTGAACATGTTAGGCCTAAAAAAAATGAAAGATTGTCTATTTTTTGGAGGCAAGTTTACTACGCTTCGTGAGCCCCGCGGATGCGTTGCATTAGCATTTTACGTTTTGTACGTTTAAAAATAAAGTAATAATATCAACTGAATGTGATACTGATGATGACAAACTGACACTAGAAACTGGAATGCAAGAAACAGACGATATTATAACGTGCAAAAACACATTACAGTCGTTATGGTAATATTCCCTATGCAGCACTTCCATTTGCATGATCACACTTAAAAGTCATAAAAATAGACTTACGAGCTGTTCTGGTTTTCAATACACATGACAAATAGGAAGGAAAAGAAATGTTAAAAGGGTAAATGAAAAATAATATGCATCGTCACTTGTGAGAATCCTAATCGCAAATTTCCTACGCCTTTTAAAGCTCACTTTTACCAGATGCTTTGATAATTCTGCAAAAAGACGATATTATGGCACTGTATGTGGCGCCATTCATTTATTCAATAATACAATATAATTATTCAAAATAGAAGACAGAAAACTACTAGTCACTAAAACTTCACAACAAAGGGAGAAAAATTGTAATTATGAGAAAAAGACTCATTGCTCGTAAGGATTACCAAACAACTATAATGAATTTTAAAATATGCTTTGAGCCGAATGTACAACTCCCATTTCGCAAATGGGCATTGAACGTCAATAACTTGCGTTTCTTGCTGGCCAACCATCAATAAAAGGAATAGTTATCAGCAAACAAAAATGTAGTGCATTCTTGGTCTGTTCCAAAAAATACACCGTATTCAACACATTTGCTAGCAGACGATTTTATCACCTCGTAAGCAGTTTGCAAAATGTTTGAAAGAAAAACCAATAGCTTGACTCCCATCTGCCAGATATTTCGCTTGCTTTTCAAGTGAACTTGGAGACCAGCGTAAACTCAATAAGAACTCATACCCGGCAAAAGATGATTGGCGAGAAAGAAAACTGTACTAACTTGGCCGAAGCGTTTAAATGCTCACACGACAGCGGCAGGAACACAAAAATTCATTTTAAAGGTACGTGTGCCACTTCACTTTTGAAAAAAAAGTAAACGAGCTGAGCAGATGTGAGTCACATTATTATGTGGTGATACTAATGAAAAACAGACAAAGTAAGAGGTGTGTGGGGAATATTAGCGCACTTTAAAACCTGCTTTCGTCTTTCCTATTCCTCCAACCGTATCATTCGTTTACTTTTTCATTTCCTGCCACGACACTGATCTTGGGCTACATATTTGTGTGTATCCATCTGCTCATCGCCAGTATTCTCGTTTTCCGTCTCGCATACAATGCTAAGCTTCTTTACACACTCCATTTGTTTCTTGAAATATTACGAGGAATCGATGAAGTCTCCCTTTCAACTGGATTTGAGAATTTTGAAAGACTCACATAGTGAATAACTATACATTCTTTGTTGAGCTCTCACAGTCTGCTGGACGTAAGATTACATCAGACATTCCGAAACAGAAACAGCTCAAAAACAGCCCATGGACTATGTGTGAAATGGGCTCGTGCATGAAACCTATTTCTTGTTAACATCTGCCAATTCTTTGAAAGAAAAATACCTTAATGCATTGGCAGGCACACGTTTAGCAGATGGAAAGCGATAGAATACGAGATGCCATTAGAATACGAAATTAACAAAGCAAATGTTTTATCACACGACTTAAAAATTATGAACTAGGGAAATACTCAAAGGAACTATCACAAATCCAAGGTAATTATTTTAAATATTAAATTCCTTTTAAATTGAAAAAAAAGGATTGTTCACAGACACTGGTTACGGATACACCGCTCAGCAGTGAATGTCAATATCTAGACCAACTTTACATCTGTTGGCGATCCGTCGCATTGAGGCCTTGCAGAGAAAGAGTAGCAAACGCTTCAAACCACCTATGATTAGCAAGGAAACATGTTTTTGTCGGCAAGATTCGCTCAAAAAGTGATGGACCACATGCCATCGCGATTATTGTCAAGAAATAAAGAGGTATTTTGGTGGATGCGAAAAATGTCAATGGTGATATGATAGATAAATTGGAATTGTAAGGGCATGAATGAGCATATTTTTAGTGCTCGATAGGCATAAGCAATAGGGAGGCATTCTCATCACATGTACGATTACACAAATTAAACGTTTTAAAAGAATCAATGTTACCTCTTACTACTCACATTGAACGAAAAGAGATGAGATTCTTCCTATCTTAAGGAACAACATATGAGGTTACCGCTCAAGCAGCTATGCAACTGTTACTTATATGAGTTTTCCGTATGAAATCATGAAATGAATGGAATTTGAAGGTTTGAATGTCGCTACTGCTGTGGAACTGAAGGACAATTGAAATACTTTATAGTAGGTGAGTCTTGGCTCAACGTGGTGCATAATCGACTTTCAATCAACCATCAACGCGTTTCTTTACGGGCATTCGATAGCTTGTGCCTTGATACAAATACATACTCTGTTACTTTCGATTTATTGTCAAAGTGGCAGTGTTGTGTTGAAGTAGTTCGTGAACTGCCCTGTTTTGTTGAGGTGTTAACTTAACAACAATGTGATTTTATTGAATCCCTACGTCCAATGCTTCTAATGTCACAGGATGCAGTTTAACGCACAACTTATTCGAGCACTTTAACGAAGATTTCTTCGTATTGAAATCGCCGTGAGGGATTAACGCTTTTGAAGATATTGTCGTACTTATGTGTACCGCAACTTGTGCAATAAGAATACGAGTACTTCAAGTGTCGATGAGCTGAATTTTCACACTAAAGAAAAATTGCACACATGAGGAACTAAAACGGTATGAGACAAAGAACATGAAACATGATAACATGCTTGCAAGGGCGATGCACAGAGATTAATTTGGGGATTGTCATACCTAGAGTCAAAAAGGGATTTAAACAAAAGATTGCTCAGTGACATCGACTACATGAGAATAATGACATGCTCTTAGACATTAATAATGATGTTTACAACTTCTATCACTTCCGAGCTATTGGAGACAGGATAGTTGAAAAGAACTGTTTAATTTTTTTCATTGACCATCCTCTGAAATGACAAGGCCTTAACGACACAAAATGAAAAATACCAGTTAAAATACAAAACGACAGCCGGTTTAAAAGATATAAAAAAGAAGTAAAACTGCGTTGTGCTTATAATGACGACTCGAAAAAGCCCTCGGTCATGTCCACATCATCTGGAAATTGGTATTAATTATTTCCCTTAAACCTAGGTAGGCAATAGCGTCAATTGATCCTCATGCAAGTCACAAACGTCGTACTCACACCTTATAGCATTCAAAATTTTGTTATTTTTTCGTTGCTGCCGGAAAACAGTACCATCTCAAAGTTGTGCAATTCGATTGTCTTGTGAATGTTTTCTTTAAAAAGATCCTATCACGTCACTTTATGACAAGGTCACTCGAATTGTAATGATGTTGATTGCCATCAGAAAACGACGAGTCTTCAAATACAGAACATTTTAATACGTTTTTTTGCTATTACCAAATTGTACTTATTTAAAAGCAATTCTTTATGATTTGAATAAAGGAACCAACAATTTAAAAGACAGATGACTCTATCATCATCAATCTAGTATTCCTTCCCGTTTGAGTAGTATTCAATAGACAAACCTTCAAAACTAAGTCAAGCATGCAATTGCAGATAACAAGTTTAATCATAACTAAGCAAAGTTTTAAAGCTAAAAATGGCTAAGGCAAGGGTTCACCGCGCCTGTTGTATCACCGCGTCCCACGATTTCAAAAACTTGTTTTTATACAGACAGGGGATGTTTTCACTACAGAAATGGAATCTTTTCTTGGAATCAACTGTGCTTTAAAATACACATATAAAATCTGTTGTGCTCTATTGACATAAAGTAATTTAGTATATCACGATATTTCTCATATTAATCACCTTGATGAATTATGCATAAATTTAATGACAGCAATCCAAGATTTCAAGTAAAACCATCAAAATCTCACACCTAATGACAAAATGTTGGTTTGCAAACGCTAATATCATCGATAGGAAATCCCGTATGTTTGTGTGTGTGCGTGTTACATGTTGGTATAACATTATAGAGTAGAGTGGCCATAATTTCCTTTGCTGATTAGCACCACAGTTATGAGGATTATCACAGTTTTTCATCTCATGTATGACTTTTGCCTAGATTATGATCCTCTTATTATGTATTCCTAAACCTTCTTCTTATTGGTTAACATACTCTTATTAAGACGATAGATAATACTTATGAGCAAGCGTTCGTTTCAGATTAGCTCACTGAGTGTATGCGCAAAACAGTTCATAGGCAATAGTTCATCTACTTTTCAATTTTACTTCCTAATTTGTGTGCATATTAATGCACTTAAGATGTCGACAAAATAGCGGGTAGCTCCTATCCAACTTACATTTTGCTAAAATTGTAGAAGGACAACATCACTGTAGTGGTTTTGCCGCTCTGCCCATGGTAATGAGACACTGCCTCAGATAATGGAGTAGAAATAATTTAAAATAAGTAAAAAGTGAGCGAATTAAAACATCAGCTGAGAGATGAACAATGCAGTGATCACGAAATGTCCATCAGATTGAAGATTTTGTGATATTATGTCTATGTGAGCTCTAAACAATACGACCTGGTTTTCGCTCTACATGAAAATTTGTCATGGGAAAAACAAATTTCGTATAGTAGCATTAAAAATATGTATTCAGCTCAGCTCAAAATGTTCACGGAATAAGGAAAAATTGACTATTTTTCACATTATTTACGCCTTACATTTTCCACGTACGAAAGGACAAACATAGGGCCAAGGAAATACACTTGTAGCAAAACATAGAGAAAAATTTAAAATTTCGCTCTCGATCCCCCGGCGATAATTAGAGACACGGCAAAATTTAAATTTTTGACTTTAATTTACACAGTCACCTATAAACGTACCAGGTATTATTTTTATGTCCCGGTGTTTATTGGAGATCCGAGTAAATTTAAATTTTTTTCATTTGATCCCGGCGTTATTTCGAAACCCTTTTAGGCTTTCCTTAAATAGAATATGCATACGCATATAAAACGTATAATCCTTTCTGAATAACGTTATGCGAAAAACTAGAGAGTGAGTTTGCTCTAACGCTAGTAATGTTATTAGCCCGACTGTCATTTCTTGTCACGATATTTTTTATAACGAGTACATGTTTGAGAAAAGAGGCGATATCTTACCGACTGGTTGATTTTTACGAGGAATAAAAACAAAAAACCCCGTTAACATTAAAGCTTGGTTTAAATACATCTATAAACAAGCTCATTGACTTGAGCTCTGAAAATATTATACCGTTTCACTGTCAATTGTTTCTTCGTTTTGACTATACTCCATTATTTCATCTTATGCAATAATATCACACAATGCAATTCTTTTTATAGCACCGAATTATTATTTCTGTTTGTGAAATACTATGCATGCACTAGGTTGTAGGTAATCCACTTTCGGTAAATGTCAGAGCCTACCAGCAGATTGCCTGCGGGGGTCCTTTGCAAAAATATTCATCAAAATCACACAACTTAACAAACGAATAACATGAGCTGAAAAGAACATCTTGCTACTGCTTTGACTGCTTACATATATAATGTGAAATTTACCAAATCTATGTTATCTTTAATAAATAAGTAAGGTTCTAGTTTTCTTCAGATTAAAAAGAAAACATAAAAATACACGGAAAAACTGGAAACAGCTTGCTAACTTGTTATTTATCGTTTTTTTTTTGCGTCCTCATAAATGACTACAGATATTGCATGTACAGATTCATCAAATTGCCACCACTACCTATGGAGCCAGTGTATTTATGCATATGATTTTCCGCAAAAAATGTAACCGGAGACAGTTAAGGAACCACGAACAGGAAAAAGTATTGCCAATACTTTGAACAAATTTCTAAAGCAGAAAAATTTAGAAACGAAGGATATCTGTTGTTGCTGAAAAATGAAACAGGCAAGGGGCCATGAGATCATGCGGCAAAAGCATTTCATATTTAAGTGAGTTTGCTTCACTAGAAACCTCACATATCACTACACGTTACATCATCATCATTCTAGCTGTCATTATGGGGGACAATGAAATCCAGTTTTACTTCTTTCTTTTCACTCACAAAAATATTAATGCAATGTTCAAATGAGTCTGACTTTAGTCTACTTTGCACAAAGGCGTCTGAGTGGTTGCTGTGCGATTTTCTTTATATGCTGCAAAATCCCTAAACTTCTTGCTTGTCTTATGTACGTGTACATAAAGAAGATTCTAACATTATGACGCACAAGAGAATGCCATATTGCATTGTAATCTGATACAAGTTGGAGCAAACTTATCGTTTTGTCTTTCGTATTACTCTCATACGATATAAAGGATCTTGAATTGTAAGCGCAACGAAAATTACTAAAAAGGGTTGTTTATTTTACTAGGGGTTACGCCAAGGAAAGTAGCCACGCATGGCAAATCTTTGTCGACTAGAGTGTAGAATATAAACCGATAATTCAGAGACTTATGACGTTCATTAATGTTTTTTTGCATTGGACATGGACCAAGTTTCGCCACAAATAAGCACAAAACATAATTTTTAAACCCCGAAAACTGAGAGCCTTTAAACGCTTTCCTTGACAACTTCAACTTCGTCATTGTGTTTGTTTGTCTGCATTTGTCTCGAAATGAATTGCTATTTGTGGTAAAATACGCCATAACTATTGTAAGGAATTCTATAGAATTCAAAGAATTGTCATTATCTCTGGTCTCTGGGTAGAGAAAATAAAACTTGCTCAGGTAAGAAAAAATACCAAAGAGGTTTCCTCACGCAAAGAATATAATTCTGTGTGAGAAGGGCAGCCAACACATACAACTAACTACTCGGGGGGTAACGACATTTTCCCTGTTTTTGTGAACAACACCAGGTTAAGTTCGTTGGAGCAGAGAAACAGCAACAGTGAATATTGCTGGCACTCTACCACATCAGTTGTTTAAGTTCATTGCGGTTTGCTTGTGTATTTTTCATTTATCCCATACAAGATTAAAATTCGTATAGGCATGGTGTAGTCATCTTCATTGTGACGATGGGGAATTTAGCTGTCTCTCGTGTAAAATGTAATAATGGTAGTAAAAATGATAATATGCATATACGTACAAGAATCTATAGAGAGTTCGGTTGTGAATAACGAAAGAATGCAAAAATGGATCGTTGCTTACTTCAGGATGAACGGGTACCAATGCAGTCACGAACTAATCCGTACATGTTTTTATCCGTTTGAAGAATGTTCCAAGATAAGAAATACAAATATATTTTCGGTCAAGATACTCAACCCGTTCATTGAAAGATTTTCCATCTTAATTTTCGATTCATTCATCTAGTATTTCTATCTGGTTTATTGTCGCTCAATTTATGGTTTCTAAGGTGTACTCGTATCTTAAATACACAGCAATCGGGTTTACTTGTATGTTTTACCATGTCAGATATTGTCATTGTAATACTGTTTATAAATTCCCTTTTTTCGCAACGACTAAAAAAGTTCTCTTTGAAATAATGATAATACATATTAGTTTTGCTAGTGGTAACACGTGGAAACCAAAGTAACGTTTAATCTTATCAAAATATATGTAACGAGCAATAGGTTACGCTTGAGCCTTTCTACATGGCTCGCCAGGTCACGTACAAACATTGTGTAAACAAACATACAAACGCCAAGGTTAAGTTTTGCCAAGTTTCTTTCTCGTCACGAACTTGACGAATGGGGATTTTTCGATTTTTGCTTTCTCAACGGGAAAATTCTCCTTAGCTTTGTCCTGATGCCTAGCTAATGACATCCTAGCTTACAGCAATGCAATAAAAGCCATCCCGAAGATTCGTATGTCCAGGAATTAGAGTTTCTCTGCTTCGTTTTAGCTGACTAATCAGGTAGACTTTTTTTTAATTACTTTGTTTTGCTCGCTTGTGTTAACCGGGATGCTGACTTTGACTATTCACTCTGACCACTTTGTATTCTGATGTTTACGTCAATACTTGCAGCCATACTTGTGTACACTTATAAGCTGTTTAACTAATTATATTAATTTAAAGGAATGACACAGAAAGTATTGATTCTTTTACCTGTCTGCCGTTGGGTACACATCCGTCGGCTCTGTATCCAAGGGAACCGAGTTAGGGGTGGTTCCTCGACTGATGTCGGATTTTTCAGCCTGTAGATAAAAAAATTCATACATTAGATACACTTACGGTCACACTTAAATTTGGGAAAATTAAAGAGAGGGAAGCTGGAAACACGTATTATGTCAAACTTACGGAGTACAACTACCATTTTGCAACATCATTTTCTGTTGTTTCTCTAAGTACAAGGTAAAGTTATAGATTTCATACAACAGTCCGCTCCGTATAGGGTATGTTGGTTATGAACATATATAATACACATTTTAAAACGAAGATAATAAGTCAATTTTTTTTCTTGAATGATAAAGGAGTATAACAATTGATTTGACAGACAGAACTGCTCGAAAGATGCTAATATTTTTTTCATACATCGAAGTTCAATTCGGCTGTAAGAGTGTTTTAAATCTATCTTGCGAAGTTTAAACTGTGAAGCGGTAGAAATTATAATGCCATCGTTATTTTACCCCAGTCACAAGTGCTTCCAGTCAAAACGTTTTTGATTTGGACGGAATGATCGCCTGTAGTGCAGTTTTTTTCGATAGATGCACATGAAGCATTAAGACATTCCATCGCGTTGCAGGAGGATATCGCCTTCTTTTTTGAACTTTGATTACCAAGAAGAAGCCACATATTGTCCCTTTGTTGTTTCGACAACTCTGACAGAATAAAGACCAAAGAAGGGGAGAAAATATGTTGAGCCTCAAAACTAGTATCCTTTTTATTTTAAATGTTTCGGTTGCACAAGCATAGCGAGGCACAGAGGTTTTGAGGCAGTGTACAAGTACAATAACCTTGAACCAAGGACGTTTTTCACCCTTCATTTCTAACGTTTTTTTCTATTGGAGTTGAAATACTACTTTAAACCATTCTTCTTACTCTCTTCGAGAAGCAGGGCTTGACAGGAAAGTCGATGGTCGTGGAATACCAATGCGTACCAATATTGCGAGCTCTATTGTTTATTTATGAATCTTGCCGGTGAAATCTTATACGATTGGCTTAAGGCTGCCGGTTTGATCTGTGACTTTGATCCAAAGGTGGTTGTTACTGTTAAATTGTAAATAAAGATATCACCAGTCTTTGACATGCTTGTTTAATCTCAAAACACGATTTCAAAAAATTGCGTCAATGTAGAAAGTTTTATTAAAAGCCCAAAGCTGTTAATGGTTCTACGGAAATCAATACCTGATTAAGTAACACTTCCCTGTTCAAATAATGAAGGGCATCAATACTTTGCTCGTCATCTCTTTGGTTTAATACTCGATACTGATTCAAACAGTACTGTCTGTTGCATTAAAAATTCGTGTTACTGCCAACTGCTGGAATCATCCAAGTTCACAGTGTATTCCTATGACTTGAAAATTAAGTGAATTTGTAAGACGGACGGTTTTTATATGTCAACTAACAAGCTAATAAATCTTTTTTACTTGTCAAGTCATTGCTCATGCTTATGTAGTTGAGTAGAATAGGAGAGACTGAGACGACGGCCTCGAACATTTTTCTTCGTCAGGAAGATGAGGAAGTATCAACGAGATCGTTCTATTCTGAAACCTCCTCATTGCAACAACGCTTAAAAAGTCACAAAACTTATTTGAAAGATGCGAGGAAAGTCTACAACAACCTTCAAGTCCTCCGAGTAGGGTCAAATAGAAGGAGCTATCATTACTTATGTAAACACTTTGTCCGCAGGGTTAAAGAAACATGTAGAAGAGTACAAGTTGTATTGCCTAAAAGTATATAACACAACCCTTATAATTTAGATTTTATAACTCAACCAGTGTTTTAGAACTTGTAATAAAGGGTTCGAAGATTACACACTGTAACTGGAATTTCAAGCTCGTACCCATTTTTTAGATATCCTTAGTAAATGCATTTGTACACGTAGCTAGAAACTATAATCAAACATGCCTTTTGTGAATTATCCTTGAAAGATCGTTGGTTGTGCGCCTAACCTGTTCACTCATAGCAGAGAAAACAATTCTCTGTCTCTGTAGACAACCCTCATAAAAAATTCTCAGGGATGATGCCTCCTCGTATCTCTAATCTATTGCGTCGATACAATATTGTTCGCTTGTAAAATGTTGGTGTTCCTTAATCCGTACATGTCGTTTAAGTAAGTAAGTATCACACATACTCTTTTCTCTATAAGCAAATGCCAGTTTTTATACAACTTTCTTGAGTTGCCTCACCTCCGAGTAAAAGGAGAATAAAAGCAGTCAAATCAAATCTAATGATAACATGTATGCATCAAATTGTAAGGTTTTGTCTGTAATTCCAAGGGTCCCTGATATTCCATCCACATTCCCATGGTTTATTCCTCAAGTTTAAAAAAATCTACCTTTCAAAGAGTATTACACAGATAATATATTTACGCCTATAGATACATTAAAAGATATCCATTGTTGTGTGTAAAAGGTATACTTATGAAAGGCACAGAGCAATAGAAAAAAATGTTCAGTATAAATATTAGGACTCTGAAAGAGTATAAGACCGAAGTAACAACACCACTGCCATTATTACACACACTTTCATGCACCAGAAGAACTATCCGTATGCTACTAAAATAACTAAACTGTTTCTTAAGCATTTGGGCATGGAAAGTTTGGTAAGTTTATTATTATAATTATTGTTCTACATAACAAAAATCCTTTTTTTGCATCGTGACTTCTTTATAAATACAAATTGAAACCTCTATTCATGATTTTTTACATCCTCGTAAGACGAGCCACGTAGCGTTAATCATAAAAATATACCTAATAGTTTAACAATAGTAGTATGTGTCAGGGAAAATATACGTTTTATTCACTTCCAACTTCACAGTTAGCCTAGCTACTATCTTGTGTAGGATAATACAATACCAGGGCAGGATTTTCACACAAATGATGAGAAGAGCGAGTGTATGACTGGCCACCTTTTTCAGCTCCTAATTTTTTATTCATCGTCCACACTACTGCAATAATCATGTATACAGACAATGGTCATGTTAAAACCTACTTCTTGGTATAAAAAATAACTGGATTATATTGATGCGAACATTTAACTACTGACAAAAGCGTACAAAGGCACGTACGGCCCAATTTGATGCTTCTATCTCTAGACAAAACATCACAGGAATGTCTTGCATCGAGATAACAAAAAGAAGGGAATCGTTCAAAACGGCCTTCAACCAGCTACTGTTACCATCACGAAAGGTAGAATGTAGAAAGAAAATTATCTTGTTATTTGTGGCTGCAGTGATTTGAAAGTGACCAAATTTAGTCACTCTAGCCTACTGTTTACTTTGCACAACGCAAGCAGTCTCTCATAACCATGGCTTACCGAATTTATGGAGGAATATAGCTCATAAAAATTCCCTTGTAGAATATGCGTTTCTTTCTAAAGGGCTTCAGTGAAACTCTATTGCAACAAATAAATTGCGAATTGATGTTTCTTGTTCCAAGCAAATTATTAAAGGGCATTGAGATTTTAACAATGCAAGTGGAAAAATCAAGTTGCAGTGTAATGTAATGAGTTTAGAAATCTTATGCTAGCTAAAAATATTGTACAAACCTGCTTGATAATTTCCTCGGAAAGGGGGTTTGTATTTGCTGAAACAGGGGATTGGATAGTTTTTGGCGAATTGTTGTTATTGGCACCGTGTACAAGTTGAAGTGGAGAATGACTAGAAGATTTGGAGTTAGACGCACTGCTCCCCCTTGATGAAGATGATGAGGATGACACCCCACTTGAAACACTAATAGCTCGATATGGCCGATTATTCACACCGGATAGAGATGGAGATGACTGGGTAGTTGGCGGATTAGACCCGCCGCCATTTCGAATGATGTTCTCTGATGTGAGCAAACTGCTAGGATTTTGGGGAGGTTGTTGGGCATCTGCTAGGGACGACGCAGAATTTTGTTCCTTTGGGAGGGACAACAGGAGACGACTTGATTTTCCGTTAAAACATGTATCCTTCTCCGGGGGAGCATCAGGTGGGCTCAAATTCCCTTCTGAGGAAGACACGGACGATGCAGATGACGTATTGGCACATTTTCCTTTGTGTCGTTCATAGTAAGAGAGCAAAGCTTTCTTCTGAATTGCCTTCAGAGTCAGATCAGCTACTTTGTGTTTCTTATCAGGGTCCAGATAACTGTACGATATGGCATTGTGATTGCTTGCAGGGTCAGAAGATACTTTATTAATATTTGTGGATGAAACGGATTGTACAAAAGCCCGACTTGGAGCTTGGTTGCTCGCTCGATTTGCCTGTTGCATAGTCATGCAGTCACTAGGCTGTTGCTGTGTTTGTGGGGGGTTGTTTTGTTCATCCACATAAACTTTTGGCGAATTAGGAAGATTATTTAATGATGAGCTCTTCGTAAACGAGGAGCCCATATACGCTATGTTATCATGACTTTGTCCTTGTCCCATTTTAGGGGAGGAGGTGCCACTGGTAGAGGGGGAAGTAGCACTGTGATGGGACTGCTGCTCAAGCTCCATAATTCGTTCGGCTACAGATGGAGGCTTGCTTGTATCGATTACTGGAGAGGACAGAGAATGGGACAAGGATGTGCTACCTTTAGCGCTTTTCGCATTTTCAGAATTAAATGTTTGTAATAACTTTGCCATTTTTTCGGGAGTGCTTGTAGCAGAAGACGCATTCCCACTTTGACTTCCACCGCTTCCGCCGTTACTTGTCAGCGAATGAATTTTATTATTGTCAGCGCCTAATGTATTTGGTCTGGTATAAGTATTCAAAGCAAACTTTTTTAGGTTCGGTGGATTAATGCTATTTTCAGTATTATTTCCACTGTTTTTCTTATTGTTACTGCTGGATAAGTCCATGCCCTCGTGATTTCCGGATTGCCATTTTTGAATGGATGAAGAACCGTTCAAGTGCTCCAATTTGTTTCGCAAACTGCTCACACCATTCTGGCTAAACATATTGTCTGGAGTCGCAGCGTGCTGTTTTTGGGGAGTTGAAAGTCTCGAAGAATGAGCAATATTCTGTTGATCATTATTCCAGCTTTTACTCACTCCCGATCCACTCTTTCTCGATGAACTGTTATGTTTCAGCGCAGATAAACCACTCACGCCACTTGCCAAACTAATGTCACTAGTGGAGCCATGCCATTTAAGAGTTTCTGTTCCTGAACTATTGCTAGAACTGTTTGTCACAACTGTAGTCACACTCTCACGCCCACTTACTCCAGCAGACGCAAGCTGTCCCCCTATCAGTCCAAATAATGGATCGTTCGGATCACACATCCCAGAGAGGGCTGCTATACTAAGGCTTTTATCACCAGCCCAAAATTGTTGGTTATTTTCTGATTCCCTCCGCAACTGGTCGAGAAAAGGAGTCCCACTCGAAATGTAGGAGGAAGAGTCAGATGAGATATAACTATGATAGCCTTCCGACTGAGGGTACTGAGTGATCAGTTCCTCATATTTTTTGGTGTACAGCTCGAGATCTTCTTGTGTAAGTGGCTTGCTGATTTCCTTTTCAGGAAGATTTCTTTCCGGAGGTGACGGTATCATATAATCCTTCTCATTTCCACTACCCCCTGATTGTTTGTGTGCCCCCATTGGTGTTTGGTAGTACTGCATCATATTTTGGTGGTGGTGCTGATTGTACTGTTGGTTTGCCATGAGGTCACGATACAACAGCGGTGGGGGCAGTATCCCACCCTCACCATTTTTCTGTTTCCCCCCATTCATCGGTATCTGGTGATGGATGGGTGCACCACGTGCTCCAATCTGATGGCCACCTAAAATTTGTTTGTCTACTTGACTGGCGAACGCGTCAGGGGGGATACGCTCACATTTTTCCATGACCGTTTTTAACTGCTGAGTATACGAGGGATTCGTTCTTTTCATGTATGGTCGAGCATACGAGGGAGTTTTCTCTTTGGGATAATCAGTTTGCTCAGTCCAAGATTTACTACGTGTGCTTCCAGAGCCAATTACTAGTTTCACCGGATGAGTTTCTCCTGCAGGATCGATCTGTTGGGCAGACGAAACGGGGATTGGCCATGATGGATACTTTTCGTGTCCGGGACCGTAACGTATTTGCTTTAAACTAGATGGATCTCTACAAGGGGCTGAGTTATTATTATTGTTACTTAAAATATGGTGTGTGTCTAGCGAGTTCCAGTTTCCTCCAGTGCAATTGGAAGTAGCTGCTGAGGAATCATTGCTCCCAGACATGGCTCCAGTATTAGAATTATTGTGAAGGTTGTTTGTACTGCCAGGATTGACACCAACTTCAAAGTTATGTCGACCAGACTGAGACTGCTCTGAGTCCTCTGTTGAGACTGATACAGGAGGGGGAATAGTATTCTCACTATTCTGGAGATTAGGGGTAGAAGGGAATCGGCCTTGTTCTGCGAATACTTTATCATTAGGTTGCAGTTTTTGCAACGATGCGCGGGAATGCGGTTGTTGATTCAAGCAGGAGCTTGAGCCAAACTGGGTATACACCTTAGCCTGAAGATGTTGAGAGTTTTGATATGATGTCCCAAGCGTGTTTACTCCTTGTTGGCTAGTCGATACCATTGACAACTGAGGAATCGATCCTTGATTTTTTTGTTGCTGATCCTGACGAGGTGCGAATGTTTTGATGCCTCCCAAATTGGGTGTAGAGCGGGCTGGGGATAACGTTGGAATAGGTACTGGTTGATGTACTGACGGTTGTTGATGCAGGTCAGAACCAGGTTTTGACAGTCCCGAGGAAGATGCGGATACCGGCGAGCTTGAATTTTCATCTGTGGAATCACCAAAACATTTTTGTGGGAGTTGGTGCTCTTGCAGCACCGCATTTCTCAAGCTGGGTGTAGACTTGGCACCAATTTGGCTATAGTTTTGGTACGTCTGGGCTTGTTGGCCTGTTAATGACTGAGCTGGTACATTTCGGTACTGGAATCCTCTGTACAGACCATACGGGTCATTGGAGTAGTTACTGCTGCTTGAGTGATTTCGAGGAAGTGTAGAATACACAGAGGCTTGTTGAACGGCCGCAGAGAATCCTCCTGGAATTGGGGGAACGGATTGCGGATGAAGTAACTGAGGATCCCCTCTACAGCCGTATATATTTTGGTACTGATGTAGACCTTGCGAAGAGCCCGAATGTACTCCACCTGCATTCAGTCCTAATGACGAATTCGATTTCTCTGTTGTCCAAATCGCCAAACTGTAAAATAAAACAAACATAAGATGAAGGTTTGCAAGAACCGGTCGTTATTAAGTTCACACAGTTCGAAATCTAACTTTACTTCTTCTTACATTAAGCCCAAAAATGTGCAATAAAAAAGCTGATACTATTTTAACTTCAAACATTTTTTTTACTGTCGTGTAACCCGACACTTATTTCCTGAGCTCAAGTGACCAAGTATAAAAAGAAGTTTCCGTGCGCAGGATGTCGCCTGACACTTGAGATAGTTAAGACCTATAAAATGGTTTCGTTGGTATGGCATGTACTTGTAGCTTTACCCTTTCTCCTTGAATTAACAACTCAACCGTTGAGTTACAATTTTCGGATAACGTTTACAATGATAATAACAAGCCGATTCATTGGGTCGAATATGAATGTCATTTGAAACCAGCCTGCAGTCAGCTAAGCAAATACATGACAGCTCATTTCATTTAAATTGACTATCTGTATTGATGAGTGATATCACATATCATTTGCAGCGATTCCGACCATTTCCAGAATTTGAAATTTAATCACCATACAGCATGAAACGATCTTTTGTCGAGTTAATGTGTTTTTTTCGACGATGGGGCTATTATGACTAACAACTAATAGCAATAAAAATAGATACATCCAGTAGTAGTCAATGTCACGCTGCGAAGTACCTGGTAGCAGCTATAAGCTACTTGGTTTGTTAGTCAATGGTATAATTGGACACACAGCTCAACCACCAAACTAAACGTAAAGTGTCTCTTTCATTTGAAAAGCACTGCCTCAATTCACAATTGTATAATGGGGAGGCTTCGGCAATGTGCAATGCACAAGAATGACTCATTTATTTACTGTAAATTACTATTATAAGTTGCCTTTGTCTCATATAAGTTTTATGCCCTTCAAACCACGGTGCGATTTCATTCTGTACAAATTCTAATTATAGGCATTTTTCTGAACTGTCCTGACTGACTAAACTCTATGACTATATAATATTGAGGTGAGTAATCACGCAAAACCAAAATTCACGTTTCTACACACGAAGTTTTCTAGACGATTTTTGTGTAAAAAAGATTGATATTTACCGCACAGCTTTTGTCCATTAAAATATTGGTTTGGCATTTGAAAATTATTTAACATTTATTATTGCACTCGAAATCGCACAACGACCTCTCTCTTTTTTCTATCCGAATGCTACAATCATGTCACTTGATACACACACATCTGGCAACAACACACTACTAAATATGGATTAGCTTCATTTTGAATAAATTAGCGTTTAAAGTTGACGAAGGAGTAACATTCAACTTGCATTATTGCAAGAGTACGCGCCCATCTGAAAAAAATCAGGGATGGCAGACTTCATTTCATTTACATGCACATCTTAGCCACAACTTGCATTTCTTGCTTTAAAGAAATATTTTATAATCTATATTTTTATGACACTTATAACAAATCTGCACCTTACAAACAAACCCACTAAAAACTGCATAATTTCAGTTTTATAATTCATTTTTCTTCTTTCTTTAGAGGGCAGTCCAATCCTTCGATAACTTTTAACTCGCATAAGTATATTTCCCTTTCTCCATGATGAAAATAAGTAAAAAAGAATTACGGGGAAAGTACACGCGAACAACTCAAGACAAGCTTTATATTTCTTTATTCGTATGTATAAAAACTTCTTTGGTGGTGAGCTAGCAAGGGTTGTCATGAAGCCACATATTTTCAGCAACGTTTATCAAGAACTTGCGATGTTGCGAACTCAACCTAAAGCACTTTTCAAATTCAAACCTTGACCAGCAACGATGAACTGGGCTTGTAGATAGTGGACAAGTTGCCGATTTTTATCAATGATCCGAGTCCGTGAATTTAAGTATTGGCTGTGGAATCCACTATCATGCGCAAAAGAAACCTAGCTCACTGCGCGTCAATGAACTGTCTTAATAAAATTGCCTACGTTCTTGACAGGAATCCTGCTCAGGGAAAAAGAGCGATATTTTCATCATCATACGACAGCTACAAACCAACAGTTGCTTCTTATCGAATTCTATGTAGCCCAACACCTATGCATTTGAGATCGATCATCTCCAGGCTTTAGAAAATTCACCTTTTGAAGCTTAAGATAAGACAAGATACTATTTCAAACACAAGACAAAAAATAGCACAAACTTGAACAGAACACATCAAAGTGATGATAAAACAAATAGCAAAATGATTATTATGATGTTTCTCTCAACTTCGATTTCATTCTTGTCTTGTCCAAAGTAGTAAGACACTTACATCATGCAGTCTAAAAAAAATCCCAATTGTAGTCATCCGTCCATATGCCTAGTCAGGTAACATTCGCACAGGCTAGTTTTTTAGAAACAATATTACTTCAAGTTCCAATGCCCGGAATGATTCACTTTGCAAAATGTGTTATGAACTACGTATACACAAACACCCATTAATTGTCCACATAAAAACCAATGTCAAAATGACGCAGACAATGTAGTACGCTGGTTTGGGATTGTACAGATGAACATTGTCAATTCCTTCATGACCGAATATTTTAGATTATCCAAAATTGTCAGATCAGATTGAAAAGAGATGGGAGGACACAGGATGACAATCATGATGGTATACTGCCGAATGCAAGGTTTTTGAAGAGTATTTGGTGCTCATTCTAAACAAGTGCAGTCAGTATACAGTCATGCACACAGGTACTTACTTTTTTTAAATTAAAAAAACAACAATTCATAGATCTTGCGGCTCTATACTTTGTGATGTTACCATTGCCTGCCGTGGACTAAACTAACAAAGACATAACATGGTGCATTTCATTTGAGGAAAAGGAATCACAAGAGTGTTTTTTTCTACTTTACAAATTCCTATAATAATGCCCGTGTTTAAAAAAACAGACATGGTATGATAATACCATCAAGTTGTAACTTGTAAAGGTAAACCCAACATGCAGAGTATTCTGAATACCTTAAGTGCAAAAGCATTAACACTACCTTCTTCGGACAATAAGAAATAAGATACTCCTTTTCCTTCATGTTTTTACTACCTAAAGCGTAAAATGGTCAATACACTTCTTATACCATTGCCGGTTGTTTTAAGGCAGCTATCCATCTCTTATTGCAGACAGGAATAATCATCACATCATCGGAATAGCAGCAGCAACAAAAACAAAACGCACAGTGCACAACGCATCTCACGATTAGGGCAGGTTGGCAGGTAAGAAATGCTAAAGGAAAAAACCGTTGTATGTACATGGATCTCTTTTACCCAATACACATGTACCTCTTTAAGATTTTCAGTGCCTGATCAGATCGTCTTAAGAATTTTAAAGCTTAAAGAAACGTAGCACGGCAAAATAACTTTTTTCTATGTGATTCTTGAATAAGGATACACTTATATTGTCAGGCACAAGCTGGCGTGTTCTGCTGCATTGTTACTTTTTTACTTGGCCGTTCCACAGAAGCTTGTTGCCAGAGTTAGTGTGCACTAGTATTATTATTAAATGTGCATAAGCAGCAAAGGAACTGAAAACCTGTAAATGGTTTGCTCCTGTTTTCACGTCACCTTTTTGTGGACCTGACTACCTATTACTTATTGTTATTTTGCTTCAAAAGCTAATAATCTGCGATCAAGCCTCAGTGGTGTTGAAAAAATGCAGGTTTGAGATCGGAATAACACAGTGCAGTGGTACCAAATGATACCCGAATGAGAGCTGGTCGAAGTTAGGAAATTAGAACCGATTTATTCGTCCTTTTATGATACTTATATGAAGTTTATATATGTTTATGCTCTATAGACATATAGTGTACATTTTATAGATCGTATTTGAAATTAGCCGCTGACATTTGAAATTTGATTTCCTCACATGGATCAGAAGAAAACGATTCATACTTCCGGTGGTGGCCTACCATAAATGACCAAAAAGCAGTTAATAATGGAGACAAAATATGCTGCTTCCAAATGAGTCGTTTAAGCTAAGGGCTATTGACCAAAAAAATCGTTTGCGTTAGTAAAGATACAATCGAAGTATAATTAGTCCCTAAATTAAGCTTATCTAGTTGTTTTGAAAGAAAACCTTGTGTTGAACATGTACTATGGCACCAAATGAAAAACCAGTTAACATTTGCGTTTGAGCCATCGACGTTAATAAAGCACGGCGGAAACTACATTAGTTGAGGAGAGGGAATTAACTTTGAATTTCACCGAAGAATTTCAAGCGCCGGGCAAAATCACGAATAAGTGAGAGAGATGCATATCAAATGAAATGAGACATCGAAGTGGCATAAACTAGCATACTCAAATTTCAGCAGCTTTATGAGCTGGTCGAACAAGCAGTCAAAAGGAATCATAAATGTAGGGAAGAAGATATTCAACTTCATAGGAAACCAAATTTATTCTTGCTAATTTATTCAATATTATCTCAAAAAATTTGCTTACAAAAGCGAAATAGAAAATGTTTGTTCTCTTTACCCAACCGTGAATTAATAGAATGGACATCGATTGAAAAGCAGAGAGAACGGGTAGCTTATTTTAGTCCTTATGACAAGAGGGGTATACAACTAATCAAATACGTATATTGGTATTGTAGCCATTCAATATATACAATGGCATGGTAAGGGGAAAAGGTACTATTCAAAAACCACCTTGAGGCTAAATCACGACTGACTCCAAATACATAGAAAATAGTTAGAGGGCTGCCCAACGACTTGGCACACTTACGTCCACAGCCATCCTTTCGTTATGCACTGTCTTTAAACCAAAAAGCCATTTCATACGACTAAGTCATAGATGTATCCATAAAAATCAAATCTTTTTGGATGAAACGATGTTGGGTGTACGACCTGTTTTAACAGAACTAGTCAGAATATTGAGTGGCCCGGCCAGCAAACTCCTAAAGAGTTTAGGTCGCATGCAAAAATGCATTTAATCTTATTTTTTTAAAGCAGAGTTCATCCCCTCTCATAAGCTTATCTTTGTTGTCTGGACGATTACGAATTTCGAAGGCGAAAAATTCAAATACTCCATTAATAAATAAACAACTAACACGCTAATAAAATATTTCCACAAGGGTGAGGTCACAATGAAAACGGTTCCCGACTGGTATTTTTCATACATTTAATTTTTTAATTCTAAGCCAAGCATTGCCTGTACTCTTCGAAATTTGGTTTGCTTTTATGGATATATTGTAGTGGAACAAACAGCTTTAATTATTTTTGAAAACTGTTTATAAGCGAAGCTTTTTTTGTGATACATAAGATTGTGCACATATGGCGCTGTTTTCGTGTGCAATAAAAGGAAGACGAAGAAATGAGGAAAATTAAACATTGATGATCTGTGGGGAAAGCATAACAGCAGTTCGCTTTTACACTGGCTCGAAAGGTGAAATATAGGAAATGTGTTTAATTACCAGTTTGAGGTTCCACCCTTAGTAGGCGGTAGCGTAATTTGAAAACTAAAATGTGTAATATCTTTTGCAACGGTTTTGGTATTGAGTACAATGAGTACACAGTACACACATTTCTCAGAGAAAAAGGTTTTATTATTTTCATTAAATGACATGACAGCATGAAGTGTTGAGTTGCTGAAAAGCATGCACATCCCTAAAAATCTCTAGTTTTCTGTGACAAAATAAGTAATTACTGTGCATAAGCATTTAATTTACCATAAATTTGCAATAACATACCGCGCCCATATCTTTACATCAGTTTTACAATGTACACATGGATTAATTTCAGAACGCGAGGACGTAATTAATACGGACTAACAGATTAAACGTGAAGAAGCAGAGACGAGGCAAACAAGATTGCGATTTCAAGTTTGGCAAGGAATTGTCCACAGTATCATCAGGAGACACAACGTTACATTTATTTGAGACAATGCATGTGAAAATCCATGCCCATCAAATGTTACAACCTCATATTTTACGTACAGACGAAGAAGTATAAATCTAACAGTACGCTAACGCAGCAAAAACGATCATGTAAACTCCATAGAAATACGGAATTGCATATTTACATGGCACATGGATTCCTTTGTTTAAAAATATTGGAATTCGCTTTCCCATTATCAATGATTTTTCTCCATTTTCTTCTACTGTCGAAAACATATCCAGTGTGCAAACTAAAACTAGGTATAAATACCGTTATAAAAAAATTGAAGTGAAGTGAAATCGACGCATATAAAGTGATCGAAACAATTTCCCTCATAAATAAATCGCTGAAGCCCAATTCCCATAAGTAGCGAAAGGCGGGCTTTAGACGATCTGCAAGATTCATTAAAACACAATCTGCTAGATACAGTACACAAGATCTTCATGAAGCAAAAATGATCGACGCATGGAGCTACATCGAAATTGCCAATAATTTTGTTGGCCATTTATGAAACATTATCGTCAACTTTTATCATCCTGTAATTCGTCAACGTGACGACTCAATGGTCAACCTCAACACCATCGGGCTGATGATGGGCAACAAGCATGTGGTAAAAGTTTCAAGCTTTAACTATAAACCGTTCTTGAGATGTCGGGGATACATCCAGACGGACAGACGTTCGGAAAGACATCTAAGGCGATTTTATAAATCAGCTTTCGCTACATAATAAATCGTGTTTCTGGACTGATTTTGAGACAGCACACGTTGGTAAATGAAGAATTGATAATTTATAAGCATAATCGCCATTTTCAGTATATCGTGTACGGGACGAAAAAAAAGTTACCTACTACATTAACCAACGGAAAAAATGATACGTCTGTAGTCCGCATCATGGCCTCTAATCTCAGTTACCAGTGGCAACTACCTTTCCTATGTGTAGTTGAAGCCATTCAACACCACATTTTCATAAGACATACCAGAATGTACTTCTTTTACAGTATTGACCAACTTGTTGTATTGTATACAGAAGAAACTCCCTGATCACATCGAAACATTAACCAGAAAAAACCATTCAGGTGCCTAAATTGCGAAACCTAAATTTACTTCATACATTTTCTAAAACTAAGCATACCTAAATAACGATTGACGATATAGTCAACCCGGCTGATGACTGTTAATGAAAGAAAGAAGCAAATTGTCCTTTACATCGTACTCGACGAACAAATTGGATGTTTATAGCAATCGTTGTGCTCATTGGGTTCACTCGTACAAGTAACAAATATAATCCAACTACCAAAGTAGTCACGTCAGGAGCATCTTCATCTGTGCATAGAGGTAAATAATACTTTTGCAATCAATCAAACAACTCGTAGTAGTAGATTTATTTTCAGTGGTAGCTCATGAATGTTACAACAACCCGAAGTTATAAATCTGATTTGAATGTAAGACATATCAGTTCAGCCTCTAAAGTTAATGCAATAGAAACGAGAAGTTATTCAGCTTTTGTTATTTTTCCTGGACAGACAATTATTCTAACTCTTTTCGGAGCACCCAAATCGAATCATGAAGGAATGGATGCGTGTAAAAATCTATGCTTAACATACTACTCATTTCTAATGACCACTCAATTTTTAAAACTAGAAGGATTTAGAAGCATTAAGTCGAGCTGTTTTGCACAAATACATATTTCGGTCATGGATCAGGCACAAGTGGGAGTCAAACTGTTAAAAAATGACATATGAACGTGCTTCACAATGTAAGCCAAAGTATTACGGACAACGAACGACAAGCATAGCAAGTATAGCATCTTAAATTCTGGTCATGAATGGAGTTAACAACATGTTTACTTCAAAGGCCTCTTTGACGACATCTTCTAAAGCAACCGTGATTTTTAAAAACACGCTCAGTGATGGATTTAATTACGAAATCTACATTCCACTCAAATGAAAACAAACATCCGAAATTTCAAATTGTAAAATGCGTTTCCCTGGTCTACCGAATTATCTGGGAACACCGTTGTCTCGTACAAAGTTTACTTTCATTTTTGATATTCGGAAGGCTGAATGGCCTCCTTGTTTTATTCGCCTGTATATTCGAGTACTAAAACTGGATGACGAATAAATACTTCTGACTACCTAGTTCACTCAGAAGTACGCGTGTGTTTAGGAGATCAAAGTAACCGTTCGTTCCCTCAAGAGTATGCCTTGGTGGTAATGGCTACTTTCATAAGATTTCTGTGTGCACTGAAAGATTATATTCTTAAATATCTTAGCCATACATTGAATCTTTAACCAACCTTGACGTCATGAATTTACATTCATATTTTACCCAATTAGACACCTCTATGTACACACAATTTCGATAAGCTTTACGTTATACTGCACGATTTTCTGCATCAGCCTTGTAAATCGTTGTTAGCTTACTTCATTCATATAAAAAGTCCTACGCTGCTATACCATAAATACATCAGACTCGTCAGTCATCATGCAGTGAAAAGGGAGAAGAAACAAAAAGTGTACAGTTTATTAAAGGAGGTACATTGACAAGCTGCTGGTTTTTAAGTGTATCATGTATAATATTTATGCATATCCTAGTCGATTTCATTGTGTAATTCTAAGTCCTTTATCAAATCGGTAACAATGACATTCAGCTCCATGCTGAGTAATCTATTCATAATAGCATTGGCATTATTTCGTTACCACATAATTTTTTAAACGACTTTATGATGATCATGATGTATATTTGGTCTCTGGCTATAGTCCGTTCTGTCCGGATCACGAGACATAAACAATAACAACAAAATGGTAACTTTGTTGCTGCTGAATGTCCTGTTGACGACGATGAGGTGATGCTTGATAGGAGAATAATAAAATATAACTGAATGCTTGAAAAATCGTCCCAAGAATAGTAAAACAGTAATATAATATGACAACTTCAATTATTTTTATGCACTCAGTGCGAAATCTAAATCAGTCACGAGTACGCGACCTTCACGTGCCCTCAGGTGGCCAAAAGGCAAAAATAATTTAGTACGATGACAGAGGCAAATTAAAGCGTGAAATTGAAACAAGTGCATGCACCGCAATATTTTATTTTGCTTACTAAATTGAATTCTAAAAACATTTATTTTTCAAAATTCCGATCTAAAGTAATAAATTGTTTTTAATAAAAGAGACAAAAACAGGCTTTTGACTATGTAAAGCCTATCTTTTCTTGATCAATTTTCGACGGTCAAAAGCGTTATCATTAGTTGTCAGGTGTGCAGTATGAAAATACATATGCCGTCTAAAATGCATTGACTTCTGAGTAGCACTGCAAAACGGGTAAGTATCGCTGGCATGCATTACCGAGACAAGCTGATACCTTAAAGAATTTTAATGTTGCCATCTTTGATATTTTTATTGCACATATTTTGTTAAGCTTGAGTACACACGAAACTTTGGAGAACCCTGATACATCAAAATCAAATCAGACAAAATACCAGTCGAATAACTGTAACTCTTCAACGTATCAGTATTTTTTATGTTCCTTTTCCATCAAGTGAGAAACAAGTTTTTTTCAGACCTAGCTTCTGACCATGTTGAAACTGCATAATGATGACTCTGAAATCACATAACTTAAAGCGTTCTCTTGTAATCTCAGAGTCAGTGCAACGAACAAAGTGATTTTCATGAAGTTGGTTAGCAACATCGTGTCTTAAAGTGGCATTGATGGAGAAATAAACTGTTTTTAAAAGCATCAGTTTTTCCCTCAATGCTCATAGCGTTTAGTAACTGTAATTGCGAGGGTCCTGGAACGCCAACTTAGCTGTGATAAGTACACTAAAAATGTAATAGGTTTTATAGATGACGACAGTTAAAATTCGGTGTCAAGTTGTTCCTTGGTTTGGGGAGGACTGTACCTGTACGCAGATATAACAATAGCCATAACTGTGGAAATCGAAATTTGTTTGCATGTTGCTTTACATTGAAACTCGAGGTTACAAAGCCGTTTACAGACTCTTATTTGCGAGGCAATGTGATTGGTAATAATTATAAGGCGCTGAGCGAGCGAAGTTTTTTCCTACATAGACTTATGTAATTGCACATGCTAAAAACAATTATTGGTATTCATATGTATACCAGTCTTATTTTTACTTTCACCGACATTATTTTACTAAAAACATAACTAAATTTCGATATAATACTGAGTATTTGGTATAACATTATATTCTACCAGGAACAAGGAACCATAGTATTAACCTGGTAGTTTATCTAAGTTTTATAATTAAAATTTTCAGCCGCCTTGTGCTAAAACTAAATTTTGAAAACGTTCTTTAAAGTTTGCAGGCCAACTAGGAAAATGTTCAACTTGGGTTCCAGTTGACTTCTTTATGCCAACTGCCAACTCAGAAGTCAGGACTTATCATGGCTAGAACACTTTTATAGATTCTCCCATAAGAATTAGCTTTTGCGCAACCATCAGTTAGTCGGTGAAAATGTCCTAACGGTAGCAACACTTCGACTTTGCCCCGAAATAACACTTGAGTATTGTACCGTAATTCGTTAAGATTGCAATCACGCAAGTAATCACAAGAAACAATGAACTGTTGTGGGCTGCAGGCTGTTTCATGAAGCTCATGGTGTCACATATTTAATTGCTGTAAGATTATGTTAAAAGATTTATTTTAACTGACAACAGTCACAACAATAACACATAGTATATTAGTGTCGTGTTGAACTGAACCGTAGTAAATATGCATTCCTGTAGTTAGCAGTTATCTTTAAAAACAGCTACTAATATTTTGACTATACCATTATTGTATTGTAAAAAAATTCTGACTTTTTGTGCTTGTTTTTATGGATTCTAGTCTATGGAATTTTACCGTGAGGTACTGACAAGCAGCTAATCTCGTTTTCACAAAAAAAAATGCAGAATTCCTTGCCCGAAATGAAGACGACGATGCGCAAAAATGAAAGGTACGGACAATGAAATCATGATACTAGAAACAAATGAGAATTCTCAATACTTTTATACATTCCCTGAAAAATACCCATGCACATTTTCAACTACGAGTATTCCACGAATGGAACCTGAACGACAGCACTTGAAATCTTTTTCATGACTAAAATTCTGGTATTAGTCCCAGCAGGATTATATTTTCCTAGGAGACAATCAATTCACTATCGGATTTTTGTGTTAGGCAAGTAGGATAGTTTTTGTCGTGTAGCAGAACGAAGAGAGAAGGTGAACTAAACACCTACTAAGACAGTGGTAGCGGTCAGCAACACCCATCGTTCGGTTATGTACAATCTAGCCGTAAAGTGGTTCTTTTTTTCGCATGATACAAATGTCAGCTCATTAGTGAGGAGGGAATAATAGGATAAATGTGACAGACATTTCATTATTATTAAATTTCTTCATATTTCATCTTCTAACAGTTCTTGAACAGCGAGAAGAATACAGGGTATTTACAAACTATGTGCAGTGCGAGAGAAAAAAAATCTTAGCTGCTAGCTCTTTCATTTCTTGCACTCCTACTAGCCATAAGTGTATTCTCCTTCATATACCGCATCAACAACAACATCAGATTCACAGCTTGCGAAGAAAGATGCCAAGGCCAATCCATACAACAGTAACAAAAGCAATAATCGTTTTTACTTGAATCACATAAATTATTTACACTTTGATATTTTTTGTGCAGAGTCTTACTCAATGTACATCCTCGGTAGATGAATGGGAATTGTGTTTATAAGTATCTTGGGGACGTTTTTTTGGACCTTCAGTATTATTTCGGTTCAAATAACAAAAGACTACTACAACATCTACTATATCCTTCAATACTATCTTTTAAATTAAAAATAACGAGGAATAAAGACAGTATTTATTGTAAAATAGATGTACGTATAGTTGCTTTCCAAAGAAAACAGTTGCAACACAATGAACAGGACATCAGCGACATGAGGACAGAAGATGAACAAAAAACCGGCTGTTATGTAATGACTTGCGCGACGCTGCGTTGTTGATTTTCATTAAACCAATAGACACTTATAATGCTACGTAAGAATTTAAACTGGCATACATAAGTACTTATCATATGCATCTGTGACAACCAGCTATACATTACAAAGCTATTCATGTATTTATGTGCTTTTAACCAATTCAAAACTACGAACTATGATAATAACATTCATACAAGCAACTCTGGCTGGTTGAGCAAAAATCTGAACATTTTGTTTTGCTTGCGTAAAGAATTTGCCATCACAATATACATAGAGTTATTTACATTACCACAAATTGTAACAGTTAAAAACTCCGACCAAGTCTTGGCATGAGGGCTGGCCTTCTCGTGGTGTTCTCTCTTAAAGCGTTCGATTGAAATGTGACAACAATGTAAAAATACTTTGTGTGATTCATGATTACTTGCATGTTCTCACTACCTTACCTATACGAGTACGCTCAGGTATAAAAAAACATTAGGCAATTAAAAACAAGAAGAATTACTGTACTCAGCGGTAATGTATGTTAGAGCCGGAAGGTTCACATGAATTTCCATTCTGGTATGATAGTCTACACTTCAGTTACAGGGCATTATTATGGCACACCACAGATGAAGTAATCGAGCTAAAAAAAGGAAATAATACTTGAACTGTGCTTTACTAGTCCCCACTGTGACTTTGTCTCAATTACAGGCCAACAAATAAAAACTTTCTAATCCAACCGAAATCGAAATCTGAAAATTGCATGTTTTAAACTTAATGACGTTACTTTTTGAAACAGACAACAACGAGCTAGTGAAATGGGTAGGATACGTTATCTGTGCGTGACGCTTATCCTTGTTCTTTTGTACAACGAGAATAGGTTTTATACTATTAAATTTAGTTATATTTTTGTTACTACATTCATTCCCGACAAATTTTCTGTTGCTGTAATAACGTTATTCAAACCTTTATCGTGTCACTTGTATTGCTCGAAATTATGCAGGGCAGATTTTAATAAAGTGAGCCTCTCCACTCCCGTTTCCCTCCAGGGTAGGCAAAACATTTCCAGAAACAACACTTGCTTATCTGCTTTCTTAGCGATTCTTATGATAGCTATCTACCCTGCCACCCAGCGTGATCACAAATTAAGTATGTAGCTGAAAATTTTGTCTGGTTACGTTAGAGTTATAAGTCTTTGCAATTTCAAAATCTCAAAGGAACGACAATTGAAGAAAATGGCGGCTTCTGCAGATCCGTTCTAAATATAGGTCAATGAGCCATTCGGCCTTGAAGAATTTGTCGTTTCATAAACTAATAAGGCTGTGTTTTAAAAGTTTCAATGTTCTCCTGTCATTCTGCAAGGTAATAATAATACGTATTTCTGTTTCGTCATTTGTTTATTTTTCAACTCCAAATCATTGTAATACGAGACTACATAGAAATAATAAAAATCCTGCATATATTTGATTCCATGCATACTTCGTAAACCTGGTCTTAGCGAGAGCCCATTGTCCTACTCATAATCACGTTTCTGCAATCAACGCTATTATGATGAAAGCATTAGTGTTATTAGTGTTTATTAAATTATTAATGTTCTTATGTTCATGATGGAGCAAGATCATGACTTACGAAGTTAATATTTCCAATAACAACAATATGCCTCATCTAGATAGCTTTCGCTACTTCATAAAATCTTCATGTATCTGTCTGTTTGTCGGTCCGTTATCGCGAAATCTCAGAAACTCTTTAATGTACGCATTAGAGGCTTGGCACCCATGTTTTAAAAGAACTTGTGACCAAATTTAAAAAAGAGTCGAGAGAATGATTTGTCTATCCTATAAGAATCGTAAGAATTGATAATTTTAGAAAATGTGCGTTTTTACGCTACAAGCACTAAACAGATAAGCGGGGTTTTAACTGGCTTTAGGCACTTGAGGGTGCCCGTTTTTTAAGGATAACTTGGGAACGCTTCGTCAGATTCGTCTGAAATTTGGTATGCAGGTCCCTGGGAGGCCTTCAAAAGGAGTAAAAGTGTTTTAGGTACTTTCAGGTACCTACAGGTGCCCAAATTTATTTTTAGGATTACATTAGCACACACTATATGACTAACATGAACTTTTGTTTTTTAGGAATGACGTGAGCACGTTATACCTGACTGACTGAAACAAAACTTTTAACAGAGGTTCTCAGAACCGTTAGGCAACAGGTAAATGTGTTTACACTGGTTTTCAGGTACCTACAGGCTCCCGAATTTGTTTTTTAGGGATAACTTGGACTCGCTTTGTCTATTGGCACAATATCTCGTACAGAGGGGTTAAATAGCTTTGACAATGGATAAATGTATTTACACTTCTTTTCAGGTGTCCACAGGTGCCCATTTTTCAATTTTTACCAATAATTTGGACACACTTGTATGACGTGATTTTTTAATATATTTGCGAACTTGCAGGTTTACATTCCGCAATACTTCATTGTTACTTTCAAACGGTATATTGCAACTATTGCTTTCTGTTCTCCGATTTTTACGTACTTTGCCCTTAATCTCTGTGTATTTGTAAAAGAAGTCAATATGAGATTTATGTGGAAATACATATGATGCGCACAAAGGAACTTTTTCACATCATACCATTACGGTTGTGAGAAACAATTCTTTTTTTATTTGGAGTTTCATTTTTAAGAAAATAATGCATACATAACTATCTCAGTAACGTCGTATATAATGGCAAAGGAGCAATTCGACTACAAGTTACCAAGTAATGCCAACATGAAATTGGGATTTGTTATTCCTTGATAAATTCATCTGCACTTCCTTCTGAAACATTATTGCTACAAAAATGCATGAACAAACGTGCGCAACGTGAGCTACTTGTTTTTTTATTAATTTTAATTACATTAACTACCACTAGGTATTCTATTCAAAGTGTAACGCATATCCAACCATTTGCTACCATCATACTACGTAACTATGTCTTAACAGTAAAAGGGGATGTACACCGTATTTACTTCCATTATAACCCAGGCTTTATTTGATAGAAGCAGGAGCAAACGCGCCTATAATTGGCCACCTGCTATAAAGAGCAACTTTCCGAAACTAGGAATTCAAAAGCAACATAAAACACATAACTTCTTCCAAAAACAACTCATACAAACTAAAACTCCTATTATCCACAATTATGTATCAACAGTCACCTCATGAATACCAGATTCTAGTGGATCAATTAAATGTAACTACCACGAAATAATTGTTAAATAGAGACGGGGCTGTAACAGTTAGATCCCGGGTATGAGTTATAATAGTTAAATTCTAATGTATTTGTATGTATTACAGAAGTTAAACCGGCTGAAATGGGTGCAAATACAGTAGTTTATGTTGCATGTAAACATATTATATGCATTGCAAAATCAATGAGTAGACAGGTTCTAATGGAGTAGTGTCATTATGGAGAGTTGGCTCAACATCATTTGTCAAATCACGGCACATTATAGCAATTTATGTGGTAACACTTGACAGCTACAATGTATTTATATTTTATTTATTTGTTTATATCTCAATGAATTACATGAAAACTAGAGCCAGCCACAATTTCTTTATTATTTCTCATCCAGTGCATGTAATATGTAGAAATGCAACTACGAAGTACCATCAGGTTGCACTTTGAGTTTCATGATTTTACCCGTTACGGTTTTTTCAAAAACTCTATAGTTGCACTAATAAAAATCTTCCTGATATTTGCTCCAACAGCCTTCAAAAATCGTCGTACCCATGGCTTTTCAAGTTCTCGACTCCGTGTTACCACTATTGATGCTGTAAACCAGTAAGTAAAACAGCCTTGGCGTTAGAACTCTTTGACCACGAACACTTACGATTGCTTAATTTTAGTTTATCTAACGAAATTCAACAATTTCAACGTTCATTACTTGCCTTCTGCCCTGTTTTTTCATGTAATTTGCAGTACCGACATTCGAAAATTTAAAGATGTTTCATAGATTGCGATTGTTCGAGAGGAGATTTTTATCATCTAAGTGTAAGGTTATATAAAATATCACCATTTTCCCCTATAAGAGAATTACAGTTCTACAACCTTGCTTGCAGATGAAACTCATGACATGACGAAAATATAAATGTATATACATACACATGGTCAAACCACATTCACTCAACTGTCATGGACTGCTAACAAAAGCTCGTCAGGGATTTGGGATAATCATAATGACAATAATACTCGTAATGATGTGTTATAATAGCAGGCCTTAAGTACTCAGCATTATATGCCTCACGTGTTTTGAGTGATGGGTATGGGAGAAAGAAACAACATTATTGAATTAAAAAGAAAATATAAGATGAGTTTTGTAGAAACTATCCTCCTACAAACATCGACCCATGTAGTGTTTCATTTCTGAAGAATACTTTGCAATCACACACGATTTCAATTGACTTCTTTTTTCCTCGTTGGTCTGCGTTTTCTATTTACGATGCGATTACGAAAGCCTACGAATACCTATTGAAGATGGTTCATGCTCAGCTTAAGCATGGTCCTCGTGGGCGTTTGCAAACAATACTTATATTTATGATAATAACAGTATACCAGTAAACTGACATCTGCAGTGGAAGACGTTGTCGTGCATGTGTCGACTAGATTTTTTTGGCAATTCACTGATGAATGGATAGCTACAGTCCATCAGCATTCGTCGATGATTGCTTTCCGACTATTAAAACAAATTACTTTTAGAATCGATTCCAAATTTTTTTTAAACTTTTCTCACTTTTTGCGAAGTTTCTCCTTCTAATTAGAAAAAAGCCAAGATGGTGACGATTATAGTAGATAATTTGACGGTACTTACAAACAAACTCGACCTGGAGACAGTTACGCATTGCAAAGATACTCTATACAACATATACTTAATGTGCAACACAATGGTATAGTGTATGCCAACAGGAGAATATTGAGTTGCTTCACAGAGAAATCTCCTGTTTTAGCGCATGAACGGGCACTCAGAATAATTAGATTTCACTTTCTGAAACTATACATAAAAAATATTGATATGGATAAACATAATCAGGACTCTCGAAAAAGATTGTCAAAACTGAATGAAAAATATCATCACGTAAATGCATAGGAAAATACTTGGATGTTGGAAAAGAACTCACGGTCCTACAAAACTTACCAAGACTTGTCTTTCTTAATGCCTACCTAGACATCGACTGATTGGAGTGGGATGAATTACGTACTAAATTAGACTACAAGCATTCAGAGTTATGCATTAATTTAACCTTGAAAACGAACTAACCTTTTGCTTAGTTGGAATAAAAGAAAAATTGCGTACAAGATTTTTTTCTTTTGTTGAGACGACTTATTTGGGAGGAATAATCGAAAACAGTTAAGCTAAATGAAAAGCTATTAAAATAAGCCTCTGATTAATCAATTATTTTTATGTGTTATTCTAAAGAATCGATATTCAGCGTTTTCTTTTCTGTTAATTAAAAATAATAGGGTTTAGAGCATGAGGAAAATCCAGGGTAACCATTGACTATGCTATTATTTCATAGTATTATTAACTCAAAAAAAATCCCGTTCGATCCTTCAAAATCGTGATTTTCGTTAATAAAAATAAGATAGAATCATTCATAAAACCGACTACGATCATGCGGATTACTTTACTCAATTGTAAAACGCAGAAAAAAAGACAAACACAATCTTTTAAAATCTCGCAGCCCGTTAAGATCTGCAATAGTGGTAAATGTCGAGGTACGATTTTTTTCCTTCTCGCGAGCTGTTTTTTATTACGTATTGTTTATTGAAATGAAATCCGTTGGTCTGTGGTTGGCCCATCTCTAATCTTAGCCGGGATCTGGCATTCCTTCCATTACTACAACGTCATTCTAACAAAATCAAGTACGACAGCTAAGATTCACGGAACTTGACAAGGTAATATCCGAAAGAGCAAAAGATTCTTTATAAACTGCAGAGGATACAAAATATCTTGTACATTTCTCGAACAATAAAATATGAAATACTGACTTAAGCTCCGTTTTATTGTTCAAGGAGCTTCCCAAACAAACATGGCAAGTGAAAATGCCATTGGATTTTTAATACGATGAAAGAAAGACGAACGCATTTTGAAATGCGCGAATGTATATGTCAAGCGCAACTGACGGATAAATAACTCGCTCTCAAAATACCTGCGAAACTGATTCTCAGTACTACCAAACAGTGTTCTGTCTGTATGCAACTCATGCTTAGTAATGTAATTATGATAACAATTGGCAAGTAAATTGATGTGCATATTCCAGAGGACTTGAGCCCTATGAAGAATATATAAACTTTTACTTGAAAGACGCCGTATTTACGTTTTGCAAGACCTGCGCGTTATAAACTTCAAGAACATCTTTAGTGGATAGTTTCATTCATAATTGCATTAAAATGTCCTCAACATGTCTGGTACCTTAAGAGCACGTAACGGAACGTTACTGTTAGACTACAACGTGTTTACTACGAGTGGTTCTGCTGGCCCAGCCAATAAACAAATAAAAATAAATTAACAAAGTTGGCAATCTTATCACGTTTGTTTTGTGTCTATGCAAGGCTTATTGCAAAATATAATCGGTTTTCTTAGCGCAACGAAACATATGGAGTAACCAGTGTAAGCTGAAAAATTTGTGGACTTTGAAATAATGTTATTGGCCAGGTGAAGCGTCCTGAACTACTATGAAGGCATAAGAGTCGTGCAGCAAAAAAGAAATAAATAAATAACAATTTGCATTGTAAACAAGAACTTGCTGCATTATAACCAACTTATATAATTATATTGACGAATTGTAAATAGCTCTGCATGTATACGACGAACACGTTGCACGTATTCAAGTGGATACCAGACGCATTTGGTTTGTGCACATTTTAAACCCAAGTAAATACATTATTTCAGTGTAACATGATCTTGCTTGTATTTTGAGATTTTTTCCACAATCTAATAATAATCATAGAATCGTGTTTCTTCGCTGTATTAAAATGATGTAAAATGAAAAACGTTACTTTAGTTATTGCCTCGTTTGCATGATTCGTTGAAGAGTAAATACCGTTAGCAATCACATGAGACTCTACAGTACAGGTAATTCAATTGTGAAGGAGGGCTTTTCGCGATCTGCCGACTGTTTTTATCAGCTAAAAACTAAAAGAATTACATTTCTTCAAACTGATAACGTGCTACATAATGCAGCTGCACTGACTATTTAATCTATCTGCTGTGTGGATTACCAGACTTGCCAATATTAAGAATAAGTCAATACCTTCTCATGACGATATATATTTGGACTGACTGAATCTTTTTGTGTTTTATGTCCCTGTTATGTTGTCTTTATGCGCTGCGCATGATTCGATGAATTTCGACTGACAAATAAGCAGAAACAAAAGCCAAACACATGACACGAACATGAAGACAGAACACTGCAAATTGAGTAGATACATCATCCCCACTACAAAGGATACATCATTTACAAACAACGCATTAAAAATGATCGAGTGCAGATTTTTTAAAGGGACTTTATATACCAGGAGCAATCAAACTAATTTCGTTACGTGAAGGTGCAGGCAAACAAACTATTTATTTGCTGTGAGCACTGATGAAATAAATTGGTTTATTCGTGACACATATTATATGCTGCGGACTCGCCAAATTTCAGCCTATGCTCTTTATGTATTGAATGACATAAGACTGAATAATGTGTCATATGAATAGGTCTCAATATGAATAGGGCAAATAATACTCTACACGATAAAAATTCTACGAGCTCTCATTTTGATACTGGCTTCCTCAATGACCGTTTCTAAGAGAAAAATTCCCCCCCCCCCTTCAGAGTAAATCTAAATTTTGTGAAGTTTACCTGCTATACCCTGAAATCGGTACAATACTTACTTTTCTTCCTTGATTTCGAACATTCGTGAATGACTTTGACTAGACACGACATAAATGGATTTATATAACACGGAAAGAGTTTCAATGGCCAAACTTGAATTTACAACGTGATTCATTATACTCATTTCGAAACCCCAAGTAAGCAGGAAATATAATTTCTTTTGTAATTAACCATTTAACCATTACTCCTTGTTTGTTGTTCTGGACGTACACTCGCCACTCCAATACGCCAGTCATGATTTCTTTAGATCGTCAATCGTATAAAGGGGATTCAAAAGTTTTTTGATTTTCTACATTTTTGGTAAAACCGGCGAATGAATATATTGCAACTTGCAACCTTTGTTTCGTTCATTGTTCCCTCCGATCTTAATTCTGTGCAACATTAATAGTCGAAGTTATCCCTTCATGACTCTCTTAAAGCGATCATACTAAAGACGTCTCGTCGTTACTGTCTGCTTTGTATGCGTACCAAAATGGATGACAACAGCAATAGAATCAAAGGGAATTGCAATATAACTGAATATAATAATGGTTGGATTGTGACACCATAGGTTATTTAGTTTATGCTTTATTTTGAAACGAAATAGGACACACCTTGGCTTAGCAAAATTACAAAAGGATTCAAAAATGAAGTAAATCAGCAATAAATGAATACAGTGATAAAGATTACTATTTTTCGCCGTGTGCATGGGCTTTTGCCAGCAGGTCGGTTGTGGCTGTAAATGTAGATTTACAAAAGTAGCGAATTCTATATCTTAAAATGAGCTAAAAATAATGATATTATGTATATGTACGATATGTCAGAATTTCTTTAAACTGTGATCACTTCGTAATTACAATTCAGAATGGCGAATGATAAGGCCTACCACTATGGTTGGAACTACAATTCCTCCGATGATGCCCCTTATGAACATTTCTATGGTACTTGGATACATTTTCTCCATTTTGAGAGGATTTCGAGAAGAACCTCATACTCACACGGGAGGACCGACGTACGTCAGTTGGCTTATTGTTGTTAAAATTTGCTGAATTTGTTACTAATATGCGTCAATTGAAATTCATTTCAATATATTCTTTATCGATTAGTCAACGTATATATTGTCCATGCTTTGGACATGAACTTTAACAAGAAATCGGGCTACGTATGAACTATCATCTAGCTTAAACGAAAGTTATCCAGTCCGTTCAAAAACTGGAAAGTGTCCAAATGTTTTGCAAATAATTTTTTTGCCGTGTCATCAAAAATCTTGGGATTCTCAACGAGACCCCAAACTTTATTCGCTCTCGAAAGCTGAGTGTCCACTGAGCAACTATTTTTGCGCTCATGCCTGTTCCTCATCAATCACACTTCCCCAAAACGCAATTTCATGCTGCGTGTAATCCAACTAATATTTCCATTGTTGCACTACTCTTATATTCAGATTAAAGACATTCTCAGGTCGATTTTTGCTATCATTTGTAGCAATATAAATGGGTACAAAGCTAGTCGTTGATATGAAAATGAAGACGATTGGAAAATAAAGAAAAATCGATGCTCCATTTTGAAAATGGATGAAGAAATACTCTCTACATCACTTTTTCAGTACGAGTTCTATCTCAAATAAATTCGCATCATTAGTGCAGAAAAAGGAAATCATTTGAATTTCGTGCAGAAAAGATCTTAATCATTATTATCCTCTCCTTCAAAAACTCCGATCACGTAAGCTATAAATCTAACACTATAATTTCGATCGAGGGTCCTGATGTTGAAATAGTATAGCTATTTAAGGGCAGCCAAGAAACACGATGACGAAAAACATCGCAGTGTGACACACTAGATCACTTAAAACTACAAATAACACAGATGAGCACTATTCAAGGAGCAATCGATACAAGATTCAAATTTAAAGGCAATTCTGTTTTGAAATAGATCTAAGCACGGCGAGTAGAGAATTTCATTTTCTGAGGTGTAAATCTAAAAACAGCGACACGAAATTCATGACAATCGTGCAAGTGGGAAAGTGAAGAAGAGAGTTATGGATCCTCAGGCGGAAGACATATCATCATCATGAGCAGAAGTAGGGAAAAGTGTACTTACCCAGGAAAATAACGTACAAAGATGTCAAAGAGAAAACTGAATCTCCCTTGACGTATTTTAAAGAAAACAATGAAAGATCGTGTGGTCAGTCGCCACTTGTCGAATGAACGGGGTTTGTATCTGGTCATTCGTTTTCTTGCATCGGCTTACTCTTGAAACCGCAAGCTAAATTTAATTTTCAATATTGTCATTACTATTACTCGTGCCAAGCCTTTACAGTATGAGGATCATGTTTCATATTTAAAACAAATTGCTTTCTTCAATGAATTTGCAAGCGATTATAGTGCATGCTATAATTATGACTACAATGGTTACTAAAAGCATTAGCGTATGAACGTGCAGCAAAATTTCACTATTTAATTGTTTAAAATTGAACTATATTTTGTATCTCTGAAAAATAAAAAAGTATAGAAGCATATTTTAACATCGTGATATCTTTTTGTTTTCATTGTGAAACGAAATTAAGTCCTTTATCACATCGTATAATAGTTTTAAGTTACGACGTAACGGGATAAGTTCGATGGACACCAAAAACTATCGCATATGCTTTTCGATTGATTCAACACCCAATGAACTGTAATTCATTAGGATCGCCACATAGCTGATATTTTTTGTTACGAGGGCTATCTACTGTTCCATCCCATTCATTTCAAAGATGAGAGTACAAAAAGTGTGTTAAGCGTGGTTAGAGGCCCACAAAGATACAAGTTTCTCCATGTAAAAACATGTAAGCAAACTAGTAAAAATATTATGACCCGTGTCTAGGTACTTTCTGGCTCATTACGAAAATCGCCATTTTTATTTTGTGTTTGATTAAGCAATGTACAATGGTGGAGGACCATTCAAAGACATTCGAAACTTGAACTTTACAATATTTTAATATCGATGGGCAACAAGAAAAATGAATTCACAATGTATGGTGTATCAAGCTCTGTGTTTTTGCTACACCTTGTTTGTACAAAATGCCCATCTTTTTTTGCATTTTACAGTTATTCTTGTTGAAAACACTGCTTGTTCACACAGATTGGATTTTTAGCGAAAGCACTAATGCTGCAATGCAGCTCATCGTGATGCGATATGAAGTGGACGTGATATTATGATAGGACGGATACAGAAAAGGTGGCCGAGTAATTTTTCGTAAACGCCTTAGGCTCCATCATCATCTACTCTTGCTAAAATTCACGAAACATATGGTGTTGCAAGCAGACTGTTCATCTCAACAACAATCAGCTCGGATGTCGGAGTAGCATTTCTTTACCAATAGAAACTTCACTCTTTCCATCATCGTGCCTACTCTGCATTCCGATTCGGTAAACCCGATAAAGAACTGGTCACTCTGACGGACTGGTCACTATATTGTTTTATCTCGGTGCATGTAAATATTCCAATGGTGTATTTTTCATAGATTTTGCTACAAATATTCTCTGAAATGATGCCACGTTTTAGGTTACCTCTAACATTCAAATCAGATCTTCAAAAGGAAATAGGAAAAGTTTCAACGCTATTATTCCAACTTATTAGATTGACTCATTTAGTGAAGTTTTGCATTACAGACAAGATTGCACACCAAATGGTAACACAACTTAAGCAAATCAGTATAGATTTTATACTCAATCAGTGAATCAGTAATAATACATGTAATGACTTCTGAACTCTACAAACTGCGTGATGTAATTGCACAAAAAGCTTAAATAGCTTGATGTGCGATATCGGAGGTGCAGCCATTTACCAATTAAAACAGAATCATAGTTTGCCAGTTTTGGTTTCTTATGAATCGAAGTATTATACCTAGGTACTAACACGGCAGCGAATAATGAACAATGGAAGAACATACATTGTATGCATGGATTTGTACCTATTTAGAAAAAAATACGTACCGACAACCGAAATACCAACCTTACTAACGCAATATTTTTTGTAAGATAAGCAGTACAAGGCTTGAAGTATTTACAAGTCATTGGTTCTTGTCACGTTTGGAGTAACCAAGGTGTAGGCTATAATTAAAGGGTTCGTTTCAATTTTTAATCTCGCAAGAAACTACCTAATTGCGAATGGAATTTGCTGCTTTATGAAAATTTTGAAGAGGGAAAGATAATTAGAAAATTTTAAATATGAGCCACAAATTTGTTACTTAACATATTTTTTTGTAACCTTTACGATAGGCATCGTCTGCAACGCTTTTATTTACTACTCATATAAAATATGAAAAAGATGCTATACTAATTAAAAGGAAGTTCTCACAAGACAAGAGCAACTGATCGTTGTTTTCTTTCTCCAATAAATAACCGGATGTAAAAAAATCAATATCATTTCCACTTCAACGGGATAAACAACTCATCTTCAAGCAATAAACTCGATAAAGCAAATAAATGTATGAACCAGGATTGCTACCAATCGAACCTTCGATTGGGGCACCTCAGCTGTATAGGATCTCATTTTAATTCGTTTGATACGTCCAGATAGTGCCACTCTCTGGCGATGTAATTATAACTTGGAAGGTATAGGAAGGAATAACGAATGCAAAGTAACGTGTTTACCAAGATGCTAACATTTGATGTCAATACGGATTACTACCGCCTACCAAGATAGTTGACTGATCCTACCTGAATCTTTCGAATTCCGACTACATCTTGTGTTCAATTTGTCTTGAAATGGCATGACATGACAGGAAATGATATTAAGCTTTGGTACGGTTAGTTCAAGTCAGCTTTTGATATTGTAGTGAAGGGGTGGAACCACATCAGAAGTAATATAGAGTCAGTTAATATAATTTCGATTCAAATACATGCTAGATGAAATTATTACTTTTTGATCTAGGTGTCTTATGGACGGAGTAATTTGTTTGTGTTCAAAGCACGCTTCAGATTGCAAGTCGAATTCTACAAAATCGTGCGTTTCCCATGTAAAAAGAAAGCTAAGGCGCAGGCAAATATTTGCAAACTATTACGGATATCTCTAGCTGATCTGTATTTGTGTAGAGGCAATAATCCTTGTGTCAAAGTGAGGCGAGAGGTTTAAAGGAAGCAAAGATGGATAAGATGATAAGGAAAATTACACATTGTTCTTTTGTTTACGCTTGTTTCAGGTTAATACTCATTTATGCATGTTCACTCAAACATAATTCTATGTTCACACGTTCATTTTATGTTTCTCATTTCAAGTGAACGAAGCATGTGCTAGAGGCAGTAGAAATTGATGAATTACGTGATATAGTGAGCTTTTCTTTTGGACTCAATTGTCCATGGATGAGTAACATGATAAAGTAAAAATTATTGCATAGCTGCAATTACTGCATCAAGTGGGCACACATTTTAGCATAATCTTATAGCGAAATAAATATGATTCCTTCGAAGCAGAAAGAATAGATAAAGCGGCATTATAGTTCTAACACTAATTAGCAATCAATAAACAAATACTTGTTGTCTTAATTCGTGGAGTGTACGAAAATTAAATTCAATCTGTAATTAAAAAAGCTTATCGAATCTGCAGTGCATGTAACAAATATGACATGATCGTTGGCAGGTCTAGGTTGTCAATGACCTTTGTGCAACTAATTTAATGTCGATATGGCTCCATCTTAAGACCAGTTACGGTTTAAAATTTATTTTCAGAACGCTTTCCACGAAACGAAGTTTTTCCTTCGCATATATTATATCATGCAGATCGAAAATCATGTTAAATACCTTAGTATTGAGTATTGAGGCAGTTTATATTACATTTTAGTTCAGGTTTAGGCTATTATCATCGAACGACCACTGTTTAATTAGTTACAAATCGTTTCAGCAGACCAACTTCAAAACTCTGTTGTGTCAGTGTCAGTTCAAAACAATTAAGTTACCAAAAAATTGTTTATTATCATGTTTCATTATTAAAAATTCATCATGCTCACCAGTATAAATGTGTGTGAAACCAAAGTGTTGAGCCAGTGAAGCGCATTCTCACCTTTATTTACTAGCTTAATTACGCTCCTTGTCGAAACTTTACATAATGACAAAAGAATTAAAGACAATGTGCAAGTTACACACGAACAAATATCTTACTGAATAACACGGCAAGTAAATATGGAAATAAAAACTAACTATGATGTACGAGAATTTAAGCAAATAAATAGCCACAAAAGATACCATCAGGGAAAAAGGAAACCACACAACCTAATATCATGAACCAGCTAGGCTAGGGTAAGGTAAGGGTCAGGCTTCAGAAGAGACAACAATCCCACATTGATGCCTGATGATGACTGATGACGTGTGACTACAACTAAAAATCATTCAACACAAAAGTATAAACTTTGTTTCAACAAAAGATTTTTGGCATTGTCAATGTCGGTGGTATCGCGGGTCCATTGCTTAATACGAGCAAACAATATGTCGTATACTTGTAAATTTTACACAAACAACGTGAGTTTGGGGAAGCAAACGTTTTTGTTCGCGTCCCTTTTTAAAAATTCATTGATGATTTCATTAGCATTGGAGTCAGTGCCGAACCTTTATGGTATTTTGTCAACACTGTCCCATTGAAACAGTTTCTGCTTACTAAACAACGAAAACTAGGAAAGGTCAGATACTAGACCTATTGAGGAGAGCCGCTGAGTAATTATAATCCATGATCTTCTAAAATTTACGAAATAGTTCTAATTCATAGAATAGGTATATGCTATCATCCCCTGATGTTTTGTATTGCCGTTGTCAAGTGGATACTCACATCTTAAACTACGGAAACGATTTCTAGGGCAGGTCTCAAAAAAAAGAAAGGTGCACAAAGACAAATATGTATCGTGGAGACTGACATACGCCTTCCTTGAGATACTGATAGAGATAAACAAGGTCTTATGGTAATAGAATCCACAACAACTACCTGATTATGCATGTCTCATGCTCATTTAGTAGAACATCAAAGAAAAATCGTGTGCATATGAATAAGTAGACATTATTATAAAAAACTCTTCTGTCATTTGAATCATTGCAAACCTAAGACATAGATATCGAGCTGTTTAAGCTCATGTGAACAAACTGAATGAGATCAATCCAGTCCAGTGTAAGCGACAGAGTAATTTTCCATGTCGTTTCATTATTTTAAAAACACTAACCAAGCATAAACCATAAAACAACAAGGTTATCAAAATGCTTCTATCGTCACTTGGTTTCACAATTTAAAAGGCCAAACGAGCTTACACAAAGTTCACATCAACGCAACCAGGACTAGAGTTCACATACGAAGAATATTTGCACGATTTGTGAAAAGCAGGAAAATAAACATTTTTTGCTAATTGAGTTAGCGAATGCATCATCATGTTCTCAAGTTAAAAAAATCCTCTATCAGCATCATGTGAACGAGCTTTTGTC